>APFE030713813.1:27392-59208 GCA_000404065.3 Pinus taeda
CCACATCTGATCTCCACTGGGTCTCTGACAGAATTGACATGCAACAGTTATCCATTAGTGAATCCTCAGTTATCTAAAATAATAGTTGTCACATGCATGCAAGCATTAACAAACTATATTTTATTATTTTAACAACTTGTTAAAATAATCTAACTGGACTTGACTAGTTAGAACTTAGTCAACTGTTTCTCTCATTATAGAACTAAATCTTATCTCCTTTAATTAAGGGATAAATTCCTAAATCAAGTAGAAAATAATTGCATGATCTCACAAAGACTTCAAGTTTAATTTTTCATACATAATTAACTCATGGAGATTAATTAATTAATATTTCAAACTGTTGTTAAGACCAAAATTAATTTTACTTCCTATAGATAGACTAGGGACTGCTATAAATAGGAAGGGACCCAGAAATGCTATTTTTAGAAATTTATAGTTTTAGCAATTTCACCTCTCACCTAATGTGGCCAATGACCTCACTAGCCAAACTGCTATTTTTAGCACATTCTAAATTTAACATTTCTTATTGCACATTTTTCAACACTCCCTCTGAACAAGAAAGGCTTTCTCTCGAACCCGATCCTGTAACTCTAGAATGTTATGCATGCAACACATCTACCTAGTCCACTTGCTCCAACAACACTTTGAACAAAAACACTCCCAACTAACCACCCTGTTGGGCTAGGAACATACTTTGATGCTGAAGCTCTATCTGCTGCTGACAAGTGCTCCCTCTCTGACATCTGCGCTACTGCAACATCTCCATGCATCTCACACCATTGCACACCTCTATGTGCCACCTAGCACTGTGAAAAACACTTGTGCCTCTCACATTGCTGCAACTTGCTAGCTATGTGCTATCCTGGGATTCCTTGCACTATCGCTCTTTCTGCCGCTCCATCCACATCTATCACTACCCAATCAGTCAGTTCCTGCTACTCCACATCGAGGCTCCTGTAGCAAGGTCTCATCCAAGAGGTTGGGTACCTCAAGGATCATGCCCTTCCTCCTTGGGATGATCACTCTATATCGCCCCACCTCCCACCTGGAGGTATGGCTGCATCTGATCCCTCAGCCTACCTGGATCGAATTTTCCCCCTACTGGAGGTCTTTGCATGTGTAGATGTCTCTACTCGATCTCCACTCAGCTTCCCCTATTGTGGCTACTCCACAACCTCCTGAAGCTGCTGCACCAATCGTGGCTCCTCCACAATCATCTGAGACTTCTTCTGGCTTTGCATGTTGAGAGGTAATATACCCTCCCTCTCAACCACCAAATCTCTAACCTTTGCCTTGCTCCTCAAATATTTGCATGCATCTTGTACCTTAAGTGCATACAAGTTCTTGGCTACCACACCAATCTATTTACCTTTCCAGCTGTCACGAAATTTTCTAGAAAAGGAGCTAATTTTAAATCAACGATAATCTCCCTCATCCGAACTCTGATTTAGCCGATTTTTTTTAATTATTTTTGTTATTTTTCCGCAAGGAATCCAAATCTGCTATTTCTTTCTGAAAATTTTGTACATAAATTTTTAGATCTACTCTACAAACTCTCGGCCCAAAACTCAAAACTTTGAAATCTCCTCTCAGTATATTGTTCTTCCTTGATCAATTGTGCTTTGATACCATTTAGAATTTTGTAGATTTTTTCTACAAATCAGCTAGCTCTAATACCATGTAGAACCTTTTCTATAAATCAACTAGCTCCGATACCATGTAGAAATTTCCCACCTGTAGATCACCTGGTAATGCAATGTACTAAAGCAAAACACTTGATCTGCTTCTACAAACAATTTAGCGGAAGCTTAATCAACCATGAGCAACATCAATAAGAACACATAAAACTGATAAGAAGGAATCAATCAAACATAACACAGAAGAATTTACCCTAGGAAAGCACCTCCCTAAAACCCCATCTTTGTATTATCAATCAAGTGGAAATCCTCTTCACAATACAAAAAGAATTAGCTCAATAGCTATCCTGCTCTCTCTGTACTCTGATGATGTTCAATCAGAAGATGAAAATCATGGCCTACCTAGGCCTCAATATATAGGCCACAAGTCCTCCAATCTCCTATAATAGATCCTTCTCCATGCACGAACTACTTACTAGAAATATCCAAGCATCTGATAGTACACTGTCCCACATCTGATCTCAACTGGGTCTCTAACAGAACTGACATGCAACAGTTATCCATGAGTGATCCTCAGTTATCTAAAATAATAGTTGTCACAATGCATGTAAGAATTAACAAACTATATTTTATTATTTTAACAACTTGTTAAAATAATCTAACTAGACTTGACTATTTAGAACTAAGTCAACTAATTCTCTCATTATAGAACTGAACCTTATCTCCTTTAATCAAGGGATAAATTCCTAAATCAAGGGAGAAAATAATTGCATGATCTCACAAAGACTTCAAGTTTAATTTCCTTAATTAATTAACTCAACTGAATTAATTAATTAATATTTCAAACTACTGTTAAGACCAAATTAATTTTGCTTCCTATAGATAGACTAGGGACTGCTATAAATAGGAAGAGACCCAGAAATGCTATTTTTAGAACTTTCTATTTTTAGCAGTTTCACCTCTCACCTAATGTGGCCAATGACCTCACTGGCCAAACTGCTATTTTTAGACATGCTATTTTTAGCAGGTCTATTTTTAGCACATTCTAAATTTAACATTTCTTGTTGCACATTTTTCAACATCATCAACCCAAACTCGCACACTACATTTCTTTTATTATCCTTGATTTCCCATTTAGATAAGGACCCTTTCCCCTTCCATTATCACTATTCAATTTGTTGCATCCTATACTAGAATTTTAGTATTTAATATCCCCCCTAGTTCTTGCAAAAGGGGATTCCTTGAGAAAATAAAGAGATCGATTTTTTTGAGCAATATGAATAGGTGAAAAAGTGAGAAAATTTCTCTTTTCTTTACTTTCTCACAATTACAGGGCTTACTGATATCCTTTTACGCAAAATTTTCCATATTTTTCTGCTACTATATAACCCGTAATAGATGCCTAAACTACCTATTATTTTAGAAAAGATATACTAAATAACAATGAGATGTCTTGTTGCTTCCTCCAGTCTTGTGTCATTGCATGATGGATCATGTTCTCCAATTCCCATGAATTTTATCATCTGAACCATTATGTTCTTGTCCTTATTCTCACATTGTTCGAGCATCATCAAATTAGAGGTCGTCGAAAATGAATCTATGTTCATTGGCCTGACATCCTTTTATTAGAGGTCACTGAAAATGCATCTTTGTTTAGATTTTCAACTAATTTTTTTAAGAAATTGCAGTGTCTCAAGAAGGGCTAATTGTTTGATTTTCACTAGAGTGCTTATAATTTATACAATTTGAGCTACTCATTTCTGCTTATATCCATTAAATATGGAAATGGGAGTGAGAATGGAAATTTTGTTACCATCTACCATGTCTTCATGTTTCCATAAAATACTCCTTAATTCTAATAAATTTGACTTGCTATGAGACATAGATGAGAAGCCTCTAGATCTAGGTGAAGATTTTATAGACAGAGATTGAAAAGGCTCCAAATAAATATGTCTCTATTAGTGAGTAGGCATGACACAAGACCGCATGTTGCAAATAGGTTGAGTAGTAAAACTCTTTATGTGCCATTTCCCAGGGGCTTATAAACAAATCCATATTCCCAAAAACAAAGTATAAACTTTGGGAAAACATCCATTTCCTGACTAAAAACCAAAATCAATAGACAAAGCGTGAACTGAATGTTAATAAGAATGACTTCTTATCTAAAAATCAAGATTGGTTGTAGAAAATAAACATATAAGCCCAATTTCAAGGAGTAAAGTACAAAGATTTAAACTCAAATGTCCAACCTCTGAATTTCAAATTCAAAACTAGTTTGTCCATATCTAGAGAGATAAGAGATGTGAGAAGCCAACTTCTGACCAAAAATTATACTTAGCAGAAGAAGAATAAACAAGGTGAAAAGTGAAAACCAAATCAAACCTAAAGAATGTTGTTGAATTCATGTAGAGATGCCCATCTTCCTCCCACTAGATTAGGGACGCGTTTTCCATTATGCCACCTAGATCAAGGTGAATTAAATGCAAACCTTCATTACCACTCATCTCCCCCACCTTAGACATGTACGAGGGGGCTTTAAGTCTCTTCCTATTTATTTCTATGTCTTGGTGGATGGGCTTGTGCATGAAAGAAACATGGCTTGATACATTTTAGGTACCTGAAATTTAATCAGCAAGGGGGAATTATGGAATAACTTGGGGTGTCTAGAGCACCATCTACTCAAATCTACCCATTTGCAGTACTATTTCCTTGCTATCCAATGAGTCATCTTGGTGATACTGACTCCTTCACACATTTTGTGCTCATGTCAGAGTTGAGGGAAGTCTGTGATCAACTAGGCATAGTTTCTTGATCACTGACTTCACAATTATGCTAGAGTGCCCCAAGAAAATTTGTTACTAGATATGATTTTCAATTTCCTTTACTAATATTAACCTCAAGCGTAATGAGTAAGCTACTTCCTTATTATTGGATGATGTTCCCAAACTCCAAGCGTGTGACACTTTAGTTTTTCCTCAAGATCAATGAAGATCTCTGCTGCACCTGCCACCCCTTTTAATTATATTGTTACCCAGAGAAAGTGTTCATGGATACCAGACTGGTACTTGGACTATGGATCACTAGGTGCTCTAGGTGCATATCAAACGAAGGTTTAGATGAGTATCTACTAGTATTCATATTCAATGCACCTAGTGCATCAACTAGATCAAATGCATTGTTTTGATGAAGGCAAACCTGCCACCACCTATACTTTAGAGAACTGTTACCTAAATGAAACATTGATGGATACCCTAACTCTTCCTAGACATGCAAACCAATGAGCTTTTAAGGTGCATACCATACCAGTGTTTAGATGGTAATGTGTTGATATTCATATTTAATGCACCCGATGCATCAATTAAATTTAATGTATTGTCATGTTGAGGGATATCCCTTCCTTTCCTAGACTGTAGAGCACTATGCTTCTGTTGGTCCAATGATGGAGTTTACTTGGACATGTAGATATGCTTGCAGTAGAGGCTTCCATAAAAAAGTTCATAAATCATGGTGGATATATAGTGGCATGGATCTAAAATATGTTTTTATCCCTGTTGTTGTTTATCCCACGTGTGGCTCATTGAGAATAAGACTAGTGATGTTTGTTTTATTTTTCAACTAGTTATTATTATTGGAATTCTAATGTATTCTCCCCATGGGATTTGAATGTTTGCACACCATGTGGGAGACATTATTTATCATCAAGTGTAGTTACCTTTCGCTGTTGGGAATTGATATAGTGACTAAGATGAGTTCCATCCAATTCTGAACTGCAAGGAAACCTTAAGGGTCAGAGAACTTTTCCAAATTCCCATATTGAATGTGAAAACATTGGACAAACTAGGGATTGAATGCAGGTCCTGTCCTTGTTTCAACAATTTTCAAAGTAGGATGTTTGAATGAATATCTTACTTTGCGTCACAATCTTCAATGTTTTGATACGATGCAAACAATTTTAGGGCCTTCTTATCCAAACTTCGATTGTATAGGGCTCAATATACCTCTGGATAACCATTTGACACCAAAGGCTCTTTCCTAAAATTAGCCTTCAAACATATTTTGCGGTGAAGGCTCTGGAAAAAAAGATGATTTCCTTTTAATCCCAACCCTCCAAACTCTTTTTGGGTAGACCCCTTCTTCATTGCTCCTTGCCCATATAAACCTGTCACTCATTCTCTTTATATTTTATAAGACACCCTTAGGAATAAAATCCAAAGACATATAATAGATAGGAATAGATTTTAACCCTAGCTTAAATAAGTCTCCCTTCTCTAGATAGCCATCTGTGCACCAGACAAAGAGTCTCTTTTCAATTTTAGTATATAAGCAAATAACTGATAAAATAATCTAATATCCCCATCTTCACTTCCACATGATATAGATGATAAGCCCAAATCTATTTTCATATCTGTAGAAGTGTTGTGTAGATATATCATCTTCTTAAGCTTTAGAGCACCCCTTCTTGATCCATCACAAAACAATAGTATGTCATATACATATCAGAGATGGGACAAATGGAGTTCTCCTAATCTTAATGAATTTGTGGGAACTAATCCTCTTGGCCTCATTCACATATATACAGATATTGTAAAAGAACACGTTACATTATATTACAATATATAACATATTATATGCTATTCCTAAGTTCTTTAATTGACTTATATTAAAATGGGATCTTGATAAAAATTAATTTAATCTTGATTTCATATATGTTTTGTATGTTTTAAGCCTTCGCTTTTCTCAATTCCAGATTTTACATATAATTTCGTATTTACACACATAAACTGACAAACATAGATTTTATAAGTGTTTTTTGCATATAACCAACATGCATCACAAATATTGGAAACTTGCTTGTGTGTGTGGGGGCATTTGATGAGACCTAGTATAGTGAACATGTATTGTATTTATACATTTATGTTAGCATTATTGTTATCTCTTTTGCATTGCTTAGCCTAAATTGATCACTCACCCGCTTTATTGCATATTATTGGTGACATGGTCAAACTTAATGTTGAAAATAGTAGTGAGAGAAGGTCTTCTTGACTTGTGCCTTAGTCAAGAAAGACCTTGATCAATATTTCCTTTAGCATGCATGAGTTCTTGGTGATAGGATGAGTTCATGGAGCAAGTTAATTCATGTGCATAGTTGGAGGATCATTTATGTGGTTCTCCAAATGCGAGTTCATATTTAGAAGAGGATGAGTTGAAGAGCTTCGGTCTTTATTGAAGCAAGGACGTGTTACACTAGGAGTTGACTTAGTTAACAAGTCAAACTCACTTATGTTCTAAAATTGTACTTTCCAGATATATCATGATTGAATTGCTTAAAAGGAGGACAAAGACACATCTTTGGATTATTATTATTTGCACAAGTTTGTGTGAGGAGATCTTCTTGCTAGGATAGTGTATCAAGGAGCCTATACACATATTTGAGAGAGAGAATTCCTTGCAGGTTTGCTCTAGGATTTAGGAGGAAATTCCTAAAGAATAGGAGCTTGTTCTATGCTAGGAAATAGGAGATTTCCAACGCTAGAAAATAGGATAGAAACTACACAAGAAAGGAGGAGATGGTTCAGGGTTATTTTCAGGATATTTCAAGCTTAGTTTAAGCAGTGAGAACAATTTTGTTTTTCTAGTAAAATGGTATTTACTTATAAAGAAATTTGATTGCTCATAATTCTCTTAATAAAATCTACAACAAGGAGAGGGGTTTCCCAGTTGGGTTCCCTAGAAAAATTATTGTGTTGAATTTGTGTGATTGTGTCTTTATCTTTGTGTTTAATTCCGTTGCTTCGAGTGTTGATAAATTTTTTGCCTTGGTGAAAATAATATTTGGTTTTAGTTTGTAGTTGCCATTAGTTCTTATTGTTCATTCAAGCAGTTGCAAGATTTCAGGGAAAGTCAACACTTGATATGAATGAGTGCACATATATAAGTATAGTTCTGACAGTCTCCTCTCATGCTTGCATACTTGCTGTATTGTGATTTTCTTATGTGTGATACATAATTTTATGAAGGTCCAATAAACAACATCAAAAGTATGCCAATGGGATAGAAGAGTACATCCAATGTAGGCACAAAGTGTGAGTGTCTTTCTCTCATCTAGTATGTTGTGCACATATCATTTGGTATCAATTCATGATATGTACTTCTTTATTTTTCCCTTTCGCCTTATCTCTTTTGGGTGACTTAGTATAAATTGATTTCTCACCCACTTTATTGTACTTTATTGGAGGCATGTTCAAACTTGATCACTTTTCAACAATTTTTTACTATGTATATTTCTTAATACAAATGAGTGTACATATACATGTATGGTTCTGACAATATTATCTCATATTTGCATGCTTGCTCTTTTTTCTTTTCTTGTTTGAGTATCTTTCTTATATTTTCTTAATTGTGCGTATATCAATTGGTATTAGAGCTAAATGATTGCAACCTGTAGATCTAGTCACCTCTTAAGGTTTCCATCTCATTTAGGTTTTTAATTTTCAACTTCCACTAGATCTAATCCCTTCAATGACCAAAACAATTGTGATATGCATATTTTTTCACTAGTCTGGCTAATTACATTGAAGATGCAAGATGCAAAATTTTGACTCCATTTCCACATTTGGGTCATAATAGTGATTTTGTGCAGTATTGTAGGTGTGATTCCCTCAAGATTTTTCCCTTACATACATATAAAATCCCTATAGTGAAAGGCAATTTTTTCTTTTCCTAGGAACTAGATTGAAATCTTCCCTTCGAGGCCAAATTTTTTTGCCATTTCTAAATTGGTATCATACTAGTGAATTTCAAAAGTATTGAGGAAAGTATAACTATTTTGTGTTGTGATTTTGTTCAACATCACTTGGAGTCACAATACTCATGGAAAAAGGAGATCCAATGGATGTAAAATTCACTTATTGTTTTAAAAACCCTAGATCTACTTATGTTGCTTCATGAAATACTGACAGTGATAGAATTAAGAATTTGTGTGCAAATAAGAAGTTAGGTCTCCTGAGATCATTGAAAATATTTAAATTTTCTTTAGTCATTTATTGTCATTGTTGTAGGGTTTCTTGTAATGCTTTGTTATTCCTTATATAGTGTTACATTCGCTTTTGCGCATGCAACATGCTTTGTTCTTCCTTTTGGAAGACTTGGATGCATTTTGTGCTATCACATATAACTAAATTATTGCCCTATTTTATTTTCTTGCGTGGTGTTGACTTTCATTATTTTCTCGATTATTGCATATATTTTGTGGGAGCATATAAATCATGAACAAATATGAAATGGTTTGCAATTCACTTCTTCCTTGGACTTTAGATAGCCTTGTTGATGTAGGATTTTGACTTTCATCAACAAAAAGGGATCCACTAGGATAAAAACACTCAATGTATGGTTCCCATCTTCATTGGTGGATCCTAAGTTTGTGGCACTAGCTACTAGATTCATCTTATGAGCCTTACAGTTTCTATTAGTTTTATGTGTAATTTATAAAAATAAAATGCAGAAAGTAAGTACAAAAGTAAATCCTAGTACTTAGAGAAGGCTAAAATGAAGTTGGAAGTGAAATGTGAAAAATCACCAAGGATAATTTTAACATTGTTAGCATGAAAGTGAAACATGGCACAAAATATATCCCTGAACTAGTAAATAAATTTTTATTTTTATGCTTTATTTTCTTTGTTTTTAATGGATTTCAGATTGTATTTGGTGTTCAAATTTACAGAAGAGTGCATAATAGGCTTAAAAAATTCCAGAGAGATTTTGGTTTGGAAATTAATTTGAGAATCTCTCCTTGCATGGTGTTTTAGTTCGATGAGCATAAGGAATGTGTGGCCCTAGAATCAGTACATCAAGTAGTTTTTCTTCATCCACGATGCCCTTGTAAGGTACTTGTAATTCTCTTAAGCATTCAACGATCTTCATATTCATTTGTCTTTCTACAATATCTTGGCTTCTAGTCGTTGTATTCAAGAATATGTTGGCACTAACACTTCTAACTAAATTAGGGTTTGATATGACCTAAATGTCTCAAATCTTGAGGATGCATATATCTGCTTCTAATTTTCAAGGTTTGATATATTCCCATTTGTATGAACTTCATATATGCATTAGTAAACTTCAAAATCTCAAGGTGTATATCAGAACGTAGGAGCTTGTTCCAGGCTTCTATTTTTTATTTTTTTAGTGGGATGATGGGCTATTAATGGTCGGGTCCATTTGTTGTTTAAAATAAAATCTCCTTGTCAAGACTTTGCTACATGGTGGTGATAATTGTAAATATTGAATTGCTTCTAAATCTATATCCTAATCAAGTCTTCATTATTACAAATACTTTGTATATGTGACTTGTGTTTATAGTTTTCTGTCATATTTCAAATCTTTTGAGATAATTCTTCATAGTAACTGACGGTCGTTACTCATTTTGCATGGTTGGTTAGTTTCTTGACTATGCTCGATAAATAGAAAACATCTCCTACTCTATCAGAAAAATTGGTGGTTGGTTGCTTGAATATTCTTGATAAATAGAAAATATTCCTTGTTCTATCAAAGAAAGTGGTGGTATCATTGTTTGCCTACAGTAAAATGTGATTATGCTCCATACAAAAAGGTAGAATTGGTTACAGGTTAGTGCTCATTAACATATCAATGCTTGTGATTGTGCTGATTAACTTTATTTCACCTAGAAATAAGGTTGAACCCAATTGTTATGTACTTAAACACCAAGTAGTGGGTTGGATTTCATTAGGCTTAATAATGCCTAAAGAAAAACTTTGTTTTCTCAATACAATTAATCAAGGCTACATTAATCCTATCCTTTAAATATGATATAATTACCCTCTATCGACATAACTGTACATGGGTTTTGATCTTATGAATGTACTATTGGTCCTTTTATAGGCTATATCATAAGGCACCGTTTTCATTACCATTTGTAACAAGCTCATCGTGGATATTTAGATAAGGAAGTGCTACATATTGAAAATGAATGTTTAATCTCAAATACATATAAAGTTGGAAGCGACTGCATGGAGCTGATCTTCAAGTTTTTCCCTCATCTTCCATTTGTGAACTTACAACAGGGATGAGGTGTGAATTAATTTAGTGACAAATGAGACTTTAGTGTAATGTGACCAATCATTTATTTCCCCCTATGATCAAAAGTTGACATGTAAATGCATATGGGTCCTATCTTAGCTGCTTGAAATGGTAGGAGGACATCCTCCATGCTAGACTGGCCATATATTCTTTCCCTTTCCTTCCCACTGTGAAGGCATTTAGTATGAGGTGCTCCGGTTGTGTTGTTCTTTATGGGGAATGGGGTTGGTGGATCCTGGTTTGCTCACCTTAAGTGATCAATTAGCTACAAGTGTGTATTGAACCTTATTAACCTTTGATCTACATGCACATTTTAACAAGGATTGGTTGTTGCAATTTATAAAAGAAGACTTGAAATGGTTGATAATATATCTGTTCTTGGAAAATATATTGCTGATTTTCCAAAGCACCAACCGAACTCATTGAGTGGACCTTCAAACTTATATTATGGTGGAAAAATTACTTAAACATGGTCATACTCTGTTAATTAATATTCCATAATTATGTTTAACAAAACTTGACTTAAACCTGTGGTGTCTTCTCTTTAAGGGTTATAACATGGTTCCGTTAATCTGAACTATTTGATGTAACTTAAATGGACACGGCTATCATCCACATAGGAGAGAGTTATTGCGAATATAGTACATTATTAATTTAGAATGAAATGTTGCAGGGCATACCCATAGTCAGGGAAGCCAGAGCAATCAAAAACATCTTAAATGACTTTGCTATGGCAGTAGGTACTGAGGTAAGCCTCAACAAGTCCAAAGTATTTTTCTTTAACACTAATATTGCTATTCAGAGAAATATTACCAGAATTCTTGGTTTTTAAAGGGAACAGTTACCATCCAAATATCTTGGCATTCCTCTTACTCACAAACCTCTAAGCAAGAAGGTATGGGAACCAACATTAAATAAACTCCAAGACAAGGTCATAAAATGGACATGCAGGTCTTTAAATTTAGTAGGGAACCTTGTGTTCACACAGGCAGTCTTGCAGGCCATTCCCATTTTCATGTTTTCAACTCTCCCTGCTCCTCGAGGTACTAAACAGCAGATAAGGAGCATACAAAGGGACTTTCTGTGGGGCAGAGGGGAAGAGAAAAAGAAGTGGGCTTTAGTAGACTAGGACAAGCTCTGCAAGCCCAAAAGCCATGGTGGCTTACGACTGCATGATCCTGAGACTCTCAGTAAAGTTTCGAGAGCTAAGCTTTGGTGGAGATGGTTCAGGGAGTCGAATGCCCCCTGGGCTAAGCTTTAGAAACAAAAGTATGCCAAGTATTCGTAGGAAAAGGATCATATTAGAATGCCAAGACAAATCGGGGGATCCCACATTTGGAACCTTGCCTGGGGAATAAAAGCATTGTTTAGCAACATTGTTACTAGGAAATCTGAGCAGGGGACCTCGCTTGATTTTGGGAGGACAACTGGCAGCAGGAACCCAACCTATATAGGGATGACTCGGTAGCTCTCAAGAGTGACACATATAGCAAAGGTTTTTTTTTGGTAAAAGGTTTCTGGGACCAAGGAAGGAATAATGAAAAATGGAGGAAATGGAAGGATCTAAATTACAGTGATGAGAGTCCTCTGAAGGCCAAGGCAGATGCTCTCAACCAGTTCTTAGAACATAGAAGGATTCTGGTTTCCTCCTCACCTGACTAATTAAGATGGGGAAAGAACAATGAAGGTAACTTTAACCTCAAAGAGGCAAAACAGGAAGTCACAGGATTTAACTTTGAAAAATACTGATCAAGTCTGGAAGAAGCTTTGGCAAAGCCCCCACTGGATGAAAATAAAGTTATTCATTTGGCTAGTGCATCAAAGGAAGATCTTAACTTGGGATAATTTCCTAAATAAAGGCTTCATTGGCCCTTCCAAATGTCACCTCTATGGCTCACATGAGGAAACGATTGAACACCTTCTTAACCTCTACCCTTTCACATCTAGGGTGTGGGACTGGGTGGCCTGAATCTTCAGACAAACTGATAGGGACAGTCTCAGCATATCCAACACTTTGAAAAATAGGAGGAAGAACTTCTCAGGGAATGAGATTACTAACAAAGCCTGGATTCTGGTTCCAGGCTTTTTCATTTGGAATGTTTGGAAAGAGCACAATAGGTGAATCTTCAAAGACAAAACAAGCAAGCCCCAACACATAATTGATCAAATTCTAAGGCAGCTTAAAGACACAGTAAGAAGCTTATTGAGGACACTTCCTAAGGATCCTCCTCTGTCTCAAGAGGAGACTATTATATTTCAGTTGGGTCTCCAATCCATAAGTCCTCAAGGAATAATAAAGGAAGTGAGCTTAACAATTACAGGGGCTAGCATTTGGAAGCCCCCTCCTTATGGTTTCTTCAAGGTTAACATCCATGGAGCCTCTAAGGGAAACCTAGGTTTAGCTGGCTTTGGGGGTGCCATAAGAGATTATCAGGGGAAAATAAAGAAAATCTTCCATGGCCACTTGGGGAAGGTCACTAATAACATGGCTAAGCTCCTGGCATTAGAGCAATGCTTGGAAATCCTGGTGGAGTAAAATTCACATAATGTTATCATTGAAGCATATTCACAATTGATCATTAGAGCAACCAAGAAAATATGTAATGGAACTTCTCGAGATAAAGTGTCGAGGCATTGGAAGCTCCTGCAGGTCTTTCACCTTATCCACTACCACCTGCAAACCCTTAAAAATGTCAGATTTGTCTATGTGAAAGGGAAAGCAAACATGTTAGCGGATCGGTTGGCGAACGAATGAGTGACCAACAGGTACAGGGATTCTCGGTTTGCTTGGGATTCGTTACCTACAGGAAAAATGCGAGAGAATTGTCTCTATCTAGCCACCAAAGATATGGAACCATGGATGAATAGGACAGATCAAAGGGATTTAGGTGACAGGCAGGAGGATGGTGAGCCCTAAATCATCTAATCGTTTTTGGTTTTGGCTGCTTTCCAAAGCTCTGATTACTTTCGATTGGATGGTGACAGTACTGACTCAAGTAGAACCATAGATTTGGCTGCCTATTTTCATCTTGCTTAAAGGATGATTGACGGAGAATCTAGGTGGAAGGCTAAGAAATTGCTAGCGAGACTAGTCTATCGGTCATCGCTTGGCAACAGAGTGTAATTTTTTTCCGTAGAAAAACAAATCCAAAACCACAAGTGTTATATCAGGTGGGGTTCGAATAGTTTCTGGTTTTTTGGAGTTGGCCCCCAATTCCACTCAGCTTGTGACATGTGGTGGCAAGAGGTGAGAGAAAACCACCCTCATCGGATGGTTAACCCTCGCGCTTCTCATCCGCCCGATATCCATGAAGGCCATTGGATCTAAGTTAAATTGTCAACGGTGGTGATTGTTCATGCAAGTTGCTCGAATGTTTTGGACCTGAAAAAGTTAAAAGGACTAAGATTATAGCTTTCTTTGAGTCCGTAAGTTAGTTTTTTGGGTGGTATCTTGTGGGTTCTCTTGTGGACCCTCGGTGGGATACTAGTAGCTTTTTGTGGGCCTCGATCAAGTGGACTCATCTTCTAAGGAGTGCATTGTTTCTTTTGGCTTCTCTTGGGTTTGGGTGAGTGGTTAGGTTTTTGCCTGCCCTGCTAACTATGGAACTCTCACAGAGGAGGTGCAACCTCATGTAAATTATGTATTATTGGCTAGCTTAATAAAAGATCCTACTCTTACTTGATCAAAAAAAAAAAAAAAAATGAACTTCCATAGGGATGTCCTATGAAAATTAAGTAATAACTCTAACTATGATACATTATATAAATAATAATCATAAGACATTCATGTTTATGTAGAAGCTTACAACCTCCAACTCCAGGTTAGATATGTATTGGTCTCAACACCCCATACATTCATGGGAAGATTTTGAAGGATAGTGCAAGCATGACAAGTACATATGGCATATTTGTAATGCAACAAATTTAAGACTGGGAATTGTAGCACCTTGGATATCAGGTGAAATTTTTTATGAGAGTTTCCTAATATGTGGAAAAACGTTTGATATATATGAAAATGTATGATCCACATTATAGCTCATTGTCATAAGAATTGAGAGGAAACATCCATGCAATTCCTCCACAAATCCCTGTAGCGACATAGAGCTATAACAACCTAATATATCACTATTAGGGATCTAGAGGCGTTCAAATATGGACTTTTAACTATAGGAAAACACGTTGAATCCAAAGAATGATGGTATTTTTCTGGAGTATATATATCCAACAAATGTGCTTGTGAGAGCAGAGAGTTCTAGGGTTGTGAGGAATCTTGTTTGGAGGGCTACTATGTCTTAAAAGAAAGGGAAATACATACTATTGGGGATCCAGATGCATTCAATAGGTGGAAAGCACCTTGAATCCAAAGAATGATGGTATTTTCTGAGTATATATATCCAAAAAATGTGCTTGTGAGAGCATAGAGTTCATGGTTTTGAGGAATCCTAGGTAAAAACAAAGTTACTGATCAAACGGGAACTATTACCTCAAAATGGGTACTTGAGCCCAAAAATCCCAAAAAAACATTAAAAAACACCTTCAAATCGAAAAGTGTTGATGCTGGAATAAAGTTTTATTTTTCTAGAGTAAATTTTCAATATTTTTTAAAATAACAGTAAAAAAAAATAAAATCCATTTTGTTTGGTGCAAAAAACACCTTGAAATCGGAAAGTGTTGATGCCAAAATAACGTTTTGTTTTGTTTTGGTTTTGGTTTTTTGTTTTGTTTTGTTTTTTTGTTTTGTTTTGTTTTGTTTTTTTTGTTTTTTTGTTTTGTTGTAGTTGTTGTTGTTGTTGTTGTTGTTTTTTATTTTTTTGTTTTATGTTTTTTGTTTTGTTTTGTTTTGTTTTTGTTTTTTTGTTTTTTTTGTTTGTTTGTTTGTTTGTTTTTGTGTGTGTGTGTGTGTGTGTGTGTGTGTTTTTAGGGTACATTTTCAACACTTTTTAGTAATTACGTTAAAAACAAAATATCGTGACTCTTGATGATCCTAGGTATTGCAACAATAATGTTGCAACTCCCATGACTACCAGCTTTACTTATCAACCCGAAGTTCGTACAAACTTGGAGATGACAGTGCTATATGCAAAAGTAGAAGTGAAGGTCCTGCCTGTTATCACTGTTTGTTTGGCAAGAGACCCCAGGGGTTCCAAGAGAAACTTCTATAAGGTCAGAAGAAACTTAATTATTTGATGGAAGGAGAGCAAACCTATTCTATGAAAGAACTACTCTACTGCAGTAATAAAGAAAATAACATGTAATGCTAAACTTACACCATAACCTAACTAACCAATTAAACAGCTATGCTCAACAAAATTGCTAAATTAACTTAATGCTAATTATCTAAGTTGCAGAAGTAAAGAGCTTCAAAACTAGACTAAGGTGTAACAAAAAAAACTTAGGTTAAATCGGGTTACAAGTGGAAAAAGCAATCAAAGGTTGAAATCAACGGAAAGCAGATGTAAGGACCCAGTAGCACATAGGGACCGTTGGATCGATCAATGAACAGAAGATGGACAGTGGAGATCTTATCATGGGGCTTAAGTGAATAAATGGATGAACGGGGTTGATGAATAGGATGAACGACGAAGATTGTATCACGAGGAGTTAAGTGAGTGGATGGACGAATCAAGGTAACAAAGGAGATGTATGGTCGAGATCTAATCGCGGGGATGAAGTCAAGAGGCGGACGGACAAGGTTAACAAGAGCGATGAACATATAAGATCTGATCGTGTGGGTGAAGTCAAGAGATGGATGGACGAGGCTAATAGGAGTAATGAATGGCTAAGATCTTATCACGCAGATGAAGTCAAGAGATGAACGACGAGATCATATCGTGGGTAAAAGAAACGTGCGGAAATGAGGGAGCAGGTTTCTAAGGTGGTAAGTAGTTTCTCGCGTGCCCTTCAGGCTGTAAGTAGTATTTGGAGATTTCACGCAATTACCCTTACTGTGCGACACGTAGCACAAGAAAAACACTTTTCTCGCTTGCTCTCGGGCGGATAACATTCATGCATTAATCCACGCAATATTGCATGATAGCCATTAGATTAGGTGGGGCTGATCAACGGTGGAGATCGACCAAGCTAGTTGGCGATCGGGTGAAGCGACAACTGTTGGATTAGGAAAGGCAGATTGATGATTGGGGTTTAAAGCACCTAAGGTGATCGTGTGATGCAATAGCCATTGGATTAGGCAAGGCAGATCGACGCTGGGGACTTAAAGTTCATAAAGTAAGTGGTGGACTCCATGAGAGGTAGCAGTTGGAGAAAATAGTGAATCAGACAGTGATTGTGAAGTTTTGTTGGTGATCAGACGATGAGGAAGCGATGCATGAGGAACGTGATGTAGGTGGTTTCAAATGAAAATGACAGAGAAAACCAGTGCACGTGAACAAATAACTGCATTAAACAACGAACTCCATAGCTCATGTGAGAACTAGAAACTATTTTTTTTGGGTTGCTGAAGGGTCTCTTCCTCAAGTCATGGTCCTAGAGGGAGGAGATGAGGTAGAGACACCTGCGCACAAGCTAATAGTGATATTTTTCCTCTAACTAACCTGTGAACTGAAAGAAGGCATAGATGAATGTAAACTATAGCAAATGCAGCTACTGAAGAAGATGAACAGGAAAACCATGCATGATCTACGCTATATTGTTGTAATGAAAGTGAAACTACTTAAGCAAATAATCAGTGAAAACCATAAGGCTACTTAAGCAAATGAACAGAAAACCATGAAACTACATAGGCAAATAAACAAAACATAACTTTATGCTAGCATACATGTACAATGAAGAGGAGTTGTGGCTGCTTGGGTCGAGCCCTAACCTAAGAGCTTCAGCCCTCGAAGTTAACTCAGAGTTGGCTTAAACATAACTCATTCTTATAAGAAAAACCCTGGATTACAGAGCAAACTGTCACAAGTATTTGCAACTCAGAAATAAAACAGATTTTTACAATAGAAGTTCAAATCCTAATGAGGTCCCAAGCATCTCTACTTATACATTTGATAAACTGGTTTCTATCCTTTTCACTTGCTCGATTGTCTTCTAGTCTTCAAAGTGATGGTTGTTTGCACTCCGAGCTAATGGAGGAATATTCGAATGGAGGGGTAGTAAATGAGGATGATTTACTTCCTATAATTATTCTCCCTTGTCCCATTCTAGTTTTACCAAGGTCTTTGCCATAGTTCCTTGCTTTTATCCTTTATACCTACATTTTCCTTACTTTTATCCTTTATTCCTGCATTTCATGCACATTAGAGCACAAAGCAACATATCCAACTCTAACTCATTTCATAAACAAAATATAATCAAAAGTATGCAATAAGTGGTGAGAATAGTTGGTTTGACTAAGCTAGGAGGTGAATTAAGGCCAGTTAAGGCCCATATAATTACTCAATGATGAGGCTCATCATCACCCCGTACTGAACGTGTTGCTCATCCTTTGAGCAACTTAGTCAATGCCCATGTCCTTCATGGCTTTGGAAGCCTCTCTAACATTCCATGCTTCTGCTATGGTCTCATCTTCTTGTTGATAGAAGCCTTCTTTCCTTTCTACTTCTTCCCACTGCCTCTTTCCTCTTCTTCTTTTCTCCCTTCTAGCATCCCTAGGAGTAGTGGTGGACTGAGTTTTAGGCCTATTCAATTAACCTTCAACCTTTACATTGATTGCTTATACATAGGTGTCCTATTGAGTCCCTCTCTCAACCTTTTAGGGGAGTGATATTCTTTAATCTTCAAGCTATGTGGCAGTGTTTTCCATTTCCTTTAGCAGGCATGTGTATTATCATCTCTTAGCAGCCTAAACATATTTTCAAAATGTGAAATTGCTTGCTCTTGGGAAACAATATATCTATGTTCCAGCTGAGGATCATTTTCCATTAGATTATGGGTGCTAATTAGGGCCTTGGGATTTGATTGTTCAGCTCCGATGAAAAAGAGGTTAATTTTTCTCTTTGGCCAATATTGTTTTCATCTGCAGCCCTTGACTTCTCATGGTTCATCCATGATGCTAAGACCATTAATTATAGATCTTCTAGCTCTACATTAGGATCCTAGATATTCATGTCTGTGAGGGCCATATTGTGCAAGTAAAACTCAACCATTTTGGCCCTATCCTCTAGTGCACTTTGACCACAAAGATCAATAAACTGCATGCAGTCCTGAAATGGCATGGTGCCCCTTTGTGCTAGTGTTTTAATCTAAAAATTGCAGCCATTTTTCTCTGAGGTAAAGAGTAGAGGATTTAGCTGGCATCCTACACTGGATGGCCTCCAAGGAGAGGCTGTCCATATATGCTAGTTGGTCTTTCTTTTCCTGTAGCTGTCCTCTTTGTTTTTCTTGTCTTCTTCCTTTTGTTGTTCTTTCACATCTCCATCAATTTCTCCCTTTGTTTCCTCCTCTTGTTTTAGCATTATCCTCCTTGTCTTCTTTCAGCATGTTCCTCTATATTAGTTTCTTCTTCACCCATCTCATCTCCATATAGCTTTGTATCTTCTTCTTCTTGTTTTGCCTCCTCCTCACTGACAGAAGGACTAACATCATAGGTGAGGGTTTTGATTTCATCCTCTGCTAGTAGGTTTCTGAAGACTGACCATGTTATGGGGATCCTGAGGCTTTGGAGGGAATCCTTAATGAGGATCCTGATCAACCCATGGTGAACTAACTGCTAGGAATTTCCTTCCTTTACTTTGATGTTAGAGTATATGAGTGATTGCATCAGGAAATAGGGTATGCTGTGTCTTTGGTGAACTGGTGTTGCCATAACAATACTGTATCTATGGACTTTTGCATTCTCTTTTGACTTATTAAAGAATTTTCTTTTTGCAACCTTTTCACTTATAAACCAACTACCTCTTAATCTTTACAACTTTTGATCAAATAATGAATATGAGTGAGTGAGTAGGATACTTACCTGTGGTCTTGATGCGATGCTGCAGTTGTCAAAGATCAGAGGTGTTGCTGATGGTCATTCTTCTTCCTCCTATGTTGTCTGCTGATGGTTTATTAGCTTTTGCAGGTGTCTATGACTGAAGATCTAATGTTGTTGCTACTACTGTGGAGCTCTTGGATCTGATGCTACTGCTGTTGTGGAGCTCCTGGATTACCACTTGGAAATGTTTGGTGTCTTCCTTAGAATTTCGTGATCCTGTTGCTGGATGGTGTTGTGAGGATGTTGTAATGAATGGATAGAGGGAGCAGGAGTGTGTGTGGATGCATGGATGATGGTAATGGGTGAGGGGATTCTGTTAGAAAACACAATCTTCACCTGAATTGAAGCAATGAAGTGAAAAACAATAGAAATGATGCATGGATGCATGGTAAGGAGTGGAGGAGATGAATATATGTGAGGCAGGGTTCCCTTTGGATCTTCTCTTTGCTCCCTGATTTTCTTTCTCACCCACCTACAAAGAATAATTATGTCTTTTTTTTCTTATTATTATTATTATTATTTGAGAAACACCTAGGTTGCCTCAGAGAGGTTTTCACCCTAGATATTTACCTTGGGCGCCTCAAGGAAGGTTTTCACCCAGGGATTTTCTTATTCCCTTTTTTTTTTCTACCCTACCCTACTTGAAAAACAAAATAAATTTCAAGTATAATAATACTTCTAATGGATCCAAGTGCACATCAAGAAGATAGACAAGATTATGTGGAGGTTTGAAATGTATGCTTTGACATGTACCTGGATTTCAGAGCCCAAATGATTTGACTTTGAAAGGATCAAGCATATTTGAGGAAGAGAGTGATGCTGCAACTTAGTGACTGTCTGGAACCATATTTCAATGTAGTTGTGATATCCCTGGTCTACTTGCTGATTTGGATCATCTTGGATGTCTCCTTCTTTCATGACCTTCAAATCTTCCTCTCTTTGTTGAGTGTTCTTTTGAACATATGGAGGATTTGATGGTAACCATGAGGGAGCTTTCTCAATCTCTAATTTTGTTGTCTGCTCTTCATCAAATGCAACCCATGGTTCTTTGATCTTCTCTTTTGAATCTTCTTCTTTTGTATGTTGTCCTTTAATGATATCAAGATAATCTCTTTTTTGCAATACTCTTCCTAAGCTATGGTGAATACCATTGACCTCAAGAGGAGATGTTTAGAAGTGTTGTATATGAGCAATGTAAGTGGTCTGAGCTACTTCAATGTGTGGGTTTGGAAATGGTGATACAGGTTGTTGAGTGGGAGTGTATATTTGAGATGGATGTGGATGGGGTTGTTGTTGTGGTGGAGGTGGGTTTGGTATGGAGTATATTGAGGAAAAAATGAGTATATTGAGGATATTGTGGATGGCTCCCATAAGTTCCTTTCCAACCTTGTTGCCAAGATTGGTTTTGGGGTTGTGATGGCCAATGTTGCCAAGGAAAAGTTGTGTTCCAACTACTTGGAGGTGGATGTGCATAAGCCTGAAATTCTGAATAAAGCTCTTACATCATATCAGGCTAAATAAGGTGCCATGGTTCTCTTGGAGCTACATAACATTGTTGCATTGGCAATGGAATTAGTCCATTGTCCTCTTGGTGAACTTTCTTCAACCTTGGTAATGACGGACAATGTCTAACATCCTTTGATTATGCAACACAAAAATCAACATTTTATTTTCCTTCATCTTGCATTCTTAACATTTCTACTTGTTTTGTTAGATTGCTAAGAATTTATGCTTTAAAATCATGAAACAAATTTAAAAGTTTAGCTTGACTTACTGATCTTGATGCTGATTTACCTACTCTTTCTTTTCCTCTTGATATGTGTTTGCATGTTTCACATATTTCCTCAAATGATAATTGGTATACACCACCTTTAGTCATGATATTATGGATATCAATCCATTCATCCCTAATTTTTCTACGTAAGAGGGTTTTAAGTGTGTCAGATCCTAAATGATGTAGTTTTGCCCTCTTAGCATTGTACATGACCCTCTCTATTAGATCCTCTAGACTCTCATCTTCTCTTTGATTCATTCTAAAGATTTCTTCTTTAAGATCATGATCTTTATATTTGTCCAGAAATATCTTTTGCATATCATTCCATGATCTTATTGAATTAGTTCCTAAACTCATGAACCATCTAGGAGCTCTATCCTTTAAAGTTGTTGGAAACAATCTGAAGTTTTGAGTTTTTGATAGGTAACCATAAGATCTACAAATAATTTTAAATTCAAAGAGAAAGGTTTTCGAATCCTCTATCCTTAGACCATGAAATTTTGGAAGGAAAGATGGAGGGATGTTCTTCATGTGCACACCACCATCAATATTTTGAATGGGAAATCCAAAAGGATCTTCCTCATTGTCATCATATCCATCCATTTCTTCTACATTCTTTTCCATTTTATTCTTCTACTTACAAGAGTGAATGGTTATGTGGCTCTTACTGCACCACATGATCAAAGGGGGTGTGGGTTGGCATTTGGAGAATTTTTGTTTTTGTGTTTATGATTGAAATTATACTTGCAAAATGGAAAGGAAAGTAGATAATGACAACTTAAATAAAGGAAGAAACTGTAGAAATAAACTAACGGAAGAAAGTTGGAAACTAGAAAATAGAAGAAAAGAGTAGTAATCACTTCTACTCTGACACCTCCCCAGCAATGGCGTCAAAGAGTGATGAGCCTAGGTATTGCAACAATAATGTTGCAACCCCTAGGGCTACCAGCTTTACTTATCAACCTAGGGTTCATACAAACTTGGAGGTGACATTGCTATATGCACAAGTAGAAGTGAAGATCCTGCTTGTTGTCACTATTTTTCTAGCAAGAGACCCCAGGGGTTCCAAGCCAAAGTTCTATAGGGTCAGAAGAAGCTTAATTATTTGATGGAAGGAAAGCAAACCTATTCTAAGAGAGAGCTACTCTACTACAGTAATGAAGAAAACAACATGAAATGCTAAACTTACACCATAACCTAACTAACCAATTAAACATCTATGCTATGCAAAATTGCTAAATTAACACTAAACTAATGATAATTATCTAAGTTGAAGAAGTAAATAGCACCAAAACTAGACTAAGGTGTAACAAAGAAACTTAGGCTAAACTGGGTTTCAAGCAAAAAAAGCAATCAGAGATCCAAATCAACGGAAAGCGGATGTAAGGACACAGTAGTGCATAGGGAATGTTGGATCGATCAATAAACAAAAGATGGATGATGGAGATCTTATTGCGGGGCTTAAGTGAATAAATGGATGAACAAGGTTGATGAATAGGATGAACCACAGAGATTGTATCGTGAGGAGTTAAGTGAGTGAATGGATGAATCAAGGTAACAAAGGAGATGAATGGCCGAGATCTAATCACAGGGATGAAGTCAAAAGATGGATGAACGAGGTTAACAGGAGCGATGAACGACTGAGATCTGATCGCGGGGGTGAAGTTAAGAGATGGAAGGACGAGGCTAACAAGAGCAATGAACGACTAAGATCTTATTACATGGGTGTAGTCAAGAGATGGACGACGAAGATCATATCGTGGGGAAAAGAAACATGCGGAAATGAGGGAGATGGTTTATAAGGCGATAAGTAGTTTAATGCGCGCCCTTTAGCTTGTAAGCAGTATTTGGAAATTTCACATGATTAGCCTTACTGTGTGACACATAGCACGAGAAAACCACTTTTCTCATGTGCTCTCAGGCGAATAACGTTTGTGCACTAATCTGCATAAGATTGTGTGATAGCCATTGGATCAGGCAGGTCTGCTCAACCATGGAGATCGGCCAATCTAGTTGGCGATAGGGTGAAGCGACAACTGTCGGATCAAGCAAGGCAAATCGATGGAGGGGTTTAAAGCAACTAAAGTAATCGGGTGACACGATAGTCGTCGGATCAGGCGAGGCAAATTGACGGTGAGGAAGCTATTGTGAAGGTCTGTTGATGATCAGACGATGAGGAAGCTATGCATGAGGAACGTGCTGGAGGTGGTTTCAAATGAAAATGATAGAGAAAACCAGTGCAAGTGAACAAATAATTGCATTAAATAGTGAACTCCATAGCTCATGTGAGAACCAGAAACCATGTTTTTGGGGTTGCTGAAGGGTCTCTTCCTTAAGTCATGTTCCTAGAGGGAGGAGATGAGGCTGAGACACCTACGCACAACCTGATAGTGATATTTGTTTGTCTAACTAACCTGTGAAATGAAAGAAGGCATAAATGAAAGTAAACTACAACAAATGCAGCTACTGAAGCATATGAACATGAAAACCATGCATGATCTACGCTATATTGTTGTAATGAAAGTGCAACTACTTAAGCAAATAAATAGTGAAAACCATAAGGCTACTTAAGCAAATGAACATAAAACCATGAAACTACTTAGGCAAATAAATAGAATAGAACTCTATGCTAGCATACATGTACAATAAAGAGGAGTTGTGGCTACTTGGGTCGGGCCCTACCCCAAGAGCTTCAACCCTCGAAGTTAACTCAGAGCTGGCTTAAACATAACTCATTCTTATTAGAAAAACCCTGGATTACAGAGAAAATTGTCACAAGTCTTTGCAGCTCAGAAATAAAACAAGGTTTTACAATAGAAGTCTGAATCCTAATGAGGTCCTAAGCCTCTCTACTTATACATTTGATAAACTATTTTTTGTCCTTTTCACTTGCTCAACTGTCTTCTAGTCTTCAAAGTGATGGTTGTTTGCACTTCGAGCTGATGGACGAATATTCGAATGGAGGGGTAGTAAATGAGGAGGATTTACCTCCTATAATTACTCTCCCTTGTCCCATTCTAGTTTTACCAAGGTCTTTGCCATAGTTCCTTGATTTTATCCTTTATACTTGCATTTTCCTTGCTTTTATCCTTTATTCCTGCATTTCATGCACATTAGACCACAAAGCAACATATCCAACTCTAACTCATTTCATAAACAAAATATAATCAAAAGTATGCAATAAGTTGTGAGAATAGTTGGTTTGACTAAACTAGGAGGTGAATTAAGGCCAATTAATGCCCATATAATTACTCAATGATGAGGCTCATCATCACCCCCCTACTGAAAGTGTTGCTCATCCTCTGAAGAACCTAGTCAATGTCCATGTCCTTCATGGCTCTGGTAGCCTCTCTGACATCCCATGCTTCTTTTGTGGTCTCTTCTTCTTGTTGATAGAAGCATGCTTTCCTTTCTACTTCTTCCCACTGCCTCTTTTCCTCTTCTTCTTTTCTCCCTTATAGCATCCCTAGGAGTAGTGGTGGACTAAGTTTTAGGCCTATTCAATTGACCTTCAACCTTTTCATTGATTGCTTATACATAGGTGTCCTATTGAGTGCCTCTCTCAACCTTTGAGTAGAGTGATATTCTATGATCTTCAAGTTGTGTGGCAGTGTGTTCCATTTCCTTTAGCATGCATGCGTATTATCATCTCTTAGCAGCCTAAACATATTTTCAAAATGTGAATTTTCTTGCTCTTGGGAAGCGAGATATCTAGGTGCCAGCTAAGGATCATTTTCCATTAGATTATGGGTGTTGATTAGGGCCATGGGATTTGATTATTCAGCTCTGATGAAAAATAGGTTCATTTTTCTCTCTGGCCAATATTCTTTTCATCTCTGTAGCCCTTGACTTCTCATGGTTCATCCATGATGCCAAGACTATTAATTATAGATCTTCTAGCTCTGCATTAGGATCCCAAATATTCATGTCTGTGAGGGCCATATTGTGTAAGTAAAACTCAACCACTTTGGCCCTATCCTTTAGTGCACTTTGATCACAAAGATCAATAAACTGTCTGCAGTCTTGAAATGGCAAGGTGCCCCTTTGTGCTAGTGTTTTAATCTAAAGTTACAACCATTGTTCTCTGAGGTAAAGAGCAGAGGATTTAGCTAGCATCCTACACTAGATGGACTCCAAGGAGAGGTTGGCCATATATGCTAGTTGGTCTTTCATTTCCTGCAACTATCCTCTCTTCTTTTCTTATCTTCTTCCTTTTTTTGTTCTTGCGCATCTCCATCAGTTTCTTCCTTTGTTTCCTCCTCTTGTTTCAGCATTATCCTCCTTGTCTTCTTTCAGCATGTTCCTATGTATTAGTTTCTTCTTCACCCATCTCATCCCCATCTAGCTTTGTATCTTCTTCTTCTTGTTTTGCCTCCTCCTCACTGACAGAAGGACTAACATCATAGGTGAGGGTTTTGATTTCATCCCCTGCTGGTAAGTTTTTGAAGACTGACCATGTTATGGGGATCCTGGGGCTTTGGAGGGCAGCCTTAATGAGGATCCTAATCAACCCATGGTGAACTAACTGCTGAGAAATTCCTTCCTTTACTTTGCTGCTGGAGTCTATGAGCAATTGCATCAAGAAATAGGGTATGCTGAGTCTTTGGTGAACAGTTGTTTCTACCCCAAATTTTAATTCTTCAAGCATTCTCAAATGGTTTCCATAACAATATTGTATCTATGGACTCTTGCATTCTCTTTTGACTTATTAAAGAATTTCCTTTTTGCCACCTTTTCACTTATAAGCCAAATACCTATTAACCTTTACAACTTTTGATCAAATGATGAATTTGAGTGAGTGAGCAGGAAACTTACCTGTGGTATTGATGCCATGATGCAGTTGTCAAAGATCAGAGGTGTTGCTGATGGTCATTCTTCTTCCTCCTCTGTTGTTTGTTGATGTTTTATTAGCTTTTGTAGGTGTCTGTGACTGAAGATCTGATGTTGTTGCTGCTGCTGTGGAGCTGTTGGATCTAATGTTGTTGTTGCTGTGGAGCTCCTGGATTACCAATTGGCAATGTTTGGTGTCTCCCTTAGAATTTCTCGATCCTGTTGCTGGATGGTGTTGTGAGGATGCTGTAATGAATGGACAGAGGGAGTAGGAGTGTGTGTGGATGCAGGGATGATGGTAATGGATGAGGGGATTCTATTAGAAAACACAATCTTCACTTGAATTGAAGCAATGAAGTGAAAAACAATAGAATTGATGGATGGATGAATGGTAAGGAGTGGAGGAGATGAATATATGTGAGGCAGGGTTCCCTTTGGATCTTCTCTTTGCTCCCTGATTGTCTTTCTCACCCACCTGCAAAGAACAATAATGTCTTTTCTTTTTCTTTTATTATTATTATTATTATTTGAAAAATACCTAGGCTGCCTCATAGAGGTTTTCACCCTAGATCTTTGCCCTGGGCGCCTCAAGGAAGGTTTTCACCTAGGGATCTTCTTATTCCCCCGCCTTTTTTTTTCCTACCCTATCCTACTTGAAAAACAAAATAACTTTCAAGTATAAGAATACTTCCAATGGAGCCAGGCTCACATCAAGATGACAAACAAGATGATGTGGAGGTTTGAAATGTATGCTTTGACATATACCTGGATTTAAGAGCCCAAATGATTTGAATTTAAAAGGATCAAGCATATTTGAGGAAGAGAGTGATGCTGCAAATTAGTGACTGTTTGGAACCATATTTCAATGTAGTTGTGATATCCCTGGTCTACTTGCTTATTTGGATCATCTTGGATGTCTCCTTCTTTCATGATCTTCAAATCTTCCTCTCTTTGTTGAGTGTTCTTTTGAACATATGGAGGATTTGATGGTAACCATGAGGGAGCTTTCTCAATCTCTAATTTTGTTGTTTCCTCTTCATCAAATGCAGCCCATGGTTCTTTGATCTTCTCTTTTGAATCTTCTTCTTTTGTATGTTGTCATTTAATGATATCAAGATAATCTCTTTTTTGCAATACTCTTCCTAAGCTATGGTGAATACCATTGACCTCAAGAGGAGATGTTTAGAAGTGTTGTATCTGAGCAATGTAAGTGGGCTGAGCTACTTCAATGTGTGGGTTTGGAAATGGTGATACAGGCTGTTGAGTGGGGGTGTATATTTGAGATGGATGTGGATGGAGCTGTGGTTGTGGTGGAGGTGAATGGTAAGGATAACATGGAGTTTGTTATGGAGGATATGAGGAAAATACCGAGGATATTGAGGATATTTTGGATGGCTCCCATAAGTTCCTTGCCAACCTTGTTGCCAAGATTAGTTTTGGGGTTGTGATGGCCAATGTTGCCAAGGAAAAGGTGTGTTCCAACTACTTGGAGGTGGATGTGCATAGGCTTGAAATTCTGGATTAGGCTCTTGCATCATATTAGGCTGAATAAGCTACCATGGTTCTCTTGGAGCTACCTAACATTGTTGCATTGGCAATGGACTTGGTCCATTGTCCTCCTAGTGAACATTCTTCGACCTTGGTAATGATGGACAATGTCTAACATCCTGTGATTTTGCAACACAAATATCAACATTTTCATTTCCTTCATCTTGCATTCTTAACATTTCTACTTGTTTTGTTATATTGCTAAGAATTTATGCTTTAAAATCATGAAACAAATTTACAAGTTTAGCTTGAATTACTGATCTTGATGCTGATTTACCTACTCTTGCTTTTCCTCTTGATATGTGTTTGCATGTTTCACATATTTCCTCAAATGATAATGGGTATACACCACCTTTACTCATGATATTAAGGAGATCAATCCATTCATCTCTAATTTTTCTAAGTAAGAGGGTTTTAAGTGTGTCAAATCCTAAACGATGTAGTTTTTCCCTCTTAACATTTTACGTGAACCTCTCTATTAGATCCTCTAGACTCTCATATTCTCTTTGATTCATTCTAAATGTTTATTCTTTAAGATCATGATCTTTATATTTGTCTAGAAATATCTTTTTCATATTATTCCATGATCTTATTGAATTAGTCCCTAAGCTTATGAACCATATAAGAGCTCTATCCTTTAAAGTTGTTGGAAAGAATCTCAGGTTTTGAGTTTTTGATAGGTAACCATAAGATCTACAAATAATTTTAAATTCAAAGAGAAAGGTTTCCAGATCCTCTATCCTTAGACCATTAAATTTTGGAAAAAAAGATGGAGGGATTTTCTTCATGTGCACACTACCATCAGTATTTTGAATGGGAAATCCAAGAGGATCTTCCTCATTGTCATAATCTCCATCCATTTCTTCTACATTCTTTGCCATTTTCTTCTTCTACCTGCAAGAGTGAATGGTGATATGGCTCTTACTGCACCACATGATCAAAGGGGGGGTGGGTTGGTATTTGGATAATTTTTTGTTTTTGTTTTTATGAATTAAATTCTACTTGTAGAATGGAAAGGAAAGTAGATAATGACAACTGAAAGAAAGAAAGAAACTAGATTACTTTTGCATAAATAAACTAATGAAATAAAGTTGGAAACTAGAAAATAGAAGAAAAGAGTAGTAATCACTTCTACTCTGACACCTCCCCAGCAACGACGCCAAAAAGTGATGAGCCTAGGTATTGCAACAATGATGCTACATCTCCCAGGGCTACCAGCTTTACTTATCAACCTAGGGTTCGTACAAACTTGGAGGTGACAGTGCTATATGCACAAGTAGAAGTGAAGGTCCTGCCTGTTGTCACTGTTTGTCTCGCAAGAGACCCAGGGGTTCCAAGCCAAACTTCTATAGGGTCAAAAGAAGCTTAATTCTTTGATGGAAGGAAAGAAAACCTATTTTAAGAAAAATGCTAAGCAAAGAAGGAAGGAAAGAAACAACTATGCTAAGCAAAATTAGTAAATTAACACTAACCTAATGCTTATTATCTAAGTTACAGAAGTAAAGAGTATCAAAACTAGACTAAGGTGTAACAAAGAAACTTAGGCTAAATTGGGTTTCGAGAGGAAAAAGCAATCGGAGGTCGAAATCGATGGAAAGCGGACATAAGGACGTAGTAGCGCATAGGGACTGTTGGATCGATCAATGAGTAGAAGATGGACGGTGGAGATCTTATCGCGGGGCTTAAGTGAATAAATGGATGAATGGGGTTGATGAATAGGATGAACGACAAAGATTGTATTGCGAGGAGTTAAGTGAGTGGATGGACGAATCAAGGTAACAAAGGAGATGAATGGCTGAGATCTAATCGCGGGGATGAAGTCAAGAGATGGATGGACGAGGTTAACACAAGCGATGAACGACTAAGATCTGATCGCGTGGGTGAAGTCAAGATATGGGCAGACGAGGCTAACAACAGTGATGAACGGTTAAGATCTTATCGCGCCAGTGAAGTCAAGAGATGGACAGACAAGGCTAACAGGAGTGATGAACGACTAAGATCTTATCGCATGGGTGAAGTTAAGAGATGGACGACGGAGATAATATCAGGGGGAAAATAAATGTGTGGAAATGAGGGAGTAGGTTTCTAAGGCGATAAGTAGTTTCTCGTGTGCCCTTCAGGCTGTAAGCAGTGTTTGGAAATTTCACATGATTAGTCTTACTACGCGACATGCAGCACGAGAAAACCACTTTTCTCGTGTGCTCTCGGGTGGATAACATTCGTGCACTAATCCGCACGAGATTTCACAATAGTCGTTGGATCAGGCAGGGCTGATCAACCAGGGAGATTGGCCAAGCTAGTTGGCGATCGGGTGAAGTGACAACCGTCGGATCAGGCAAGGTAAATCGACAGAGGGGGTTTAAAGCGCCTAAAGTGATCGGGTGACGCGATAGCCGTCAGATCAGGCGAGGCAGATCAACTGTGGGGACTTAAAGTTCATAAATTAAGTGGTGGACTCCACGTGATGCAACAGTTCGAGAAAATAGTGAATCGGACGGTGATTGTGAAGGTTTGTTGGTGATCGGACGACGAGGAAGCGATGCATGAGGAACGTGCTAGAGGCTTTTTCAAATGAAAATGACAGAGAAAACTAGTGCGGGTGAACAAATAACTACATTAAACAATAAACTCCATAGCTCATGCGAGAACCAGAAATTGTGTTTTTGGGGTTGTTGAAGGGTTTCTTCTTCAAGTCATGGTCCCAAAGGGAGGAGATGAAGCTGAGACACTTGCGCACAACTTGATAGTGATCTTTTTCCTCTAACTAACCTGTGAACTGAAAGAAGGCATAAATGAAAGTAAACTACAACAAATGAAACTATTGAAGTAGATAAACAGGAAAACCATGCATGATCTACGATATATTGTTGTAATGAAAGTGCAACTACTTAAGCAAATAAATAGTGAAACCCATAAGGCTACTTAAGCAAATGAACAGAAAACCATGAAACTACTTAGGGAAATAAACAGAACAGAACTCTATGATAGCATACATGTACAATAAAGAGGAGTTTTGGCTGCTTGGGTCAGGCCCTAACCCAAGAGCTTCAGCCCTCGAAGTTAACTCAGAGTTGGTTTAAACATAACTCATTCTTATCAGAAAAACCCTGGATTACAAAGCAAACTGTCACAAATCTTTGCAGCTCATAAATAAAATAGAGTTTTACAATAGAGTCTGAATCCTAATGAGATCTTAAGCCTCTCTACTTATACATTTGATAAACTGATTTCTGTCCTTTTCACTTGCTCGACTGTCTTCTAGTCTTCAAAGTGATGGTTGTTTGCACTTCGAGCTAATGGAGAAATGTTTGAATGGAGGGGTAGTAAATGAGGAGGATTTACCTCCTATAATTACTCTCCCTTGTCCCATTCTAGTTTTACCAAGGTCTTTGCCATAGTTCCTTGCTTTTATCCTATATATCTGCATTTTCCTTGCTTTTATCCTTTATTCCTGCATTTCATGCACATTAGACCACAAAGCAACATATGCAACTCTAACTCATTTTATAAACAAAATATAATCAAAAGTATGCAATAAATTGTGAGAATAGTTGGTTTGACTAAGCTAGGAGGTGAATTAAGGCCAATTAAGGCCGATATAATTACTCAATGATGAGGCTCATCAACTCTAAAGAACTTTAAATTTCCAATGACTTTCAAGCATGACCTTAACGATAAAATATCACGTCTTTGAAAAGCCTTAAAATTCCAACGATTTTTAAGCATGACATTAAATTTGAAATAGCACTTCTTTGAAAAACCTTAAAATTCCAACAATTTTCAAGCATGGTGCTAAGAAAAAATATTTATAATTGTTTTCAGCGATAACATCAAAGATAAAATATCACGACTTAGAAAAACATTAAAAATCTTGACAATTTTTCAACCATGGAATTAAAACCAAAGATTATGATTACAAAACAATCTTAAATTTTCAAAATATTTTAAGCATGACATTATGGAAAAAATTTATGACTATAAAAACTTAAAAAATGAACACCTGAA
>APFE030713813.1:62188-80622 GCA_000404065.3 Pinus taeda
TTTACGTTTTATTACTAACATGAAAATCACTAACAAAAAATAAAAATATTCACACTTGATACATAAAAAATTTAAAGTGTCAAAAATAAGCCCTCTAAAAAAATGTGTTGATGCTGCATCAACACTTTTCAAAATCAACATGAAGATCACTAACATATAAAAAAATGTGTTGATGTTGCATCAACACTTTTCAAAATCAGCATGAAAATCACTAACATCGAAAAAAAAATGTTCATACTTGATACATAAGAAAATTTAAAGTGCCAAAAATATGCTTAAAAAGAGTGTATTTTGGCATCACCGCTTTTCAAAATAGGGTGATTTTTTGCTACCTCAAAAAAACGGGTGTCAGTTCACTTTCTCGTTTGATCGGTAACTATGTTTAAAGGGCTTTTATGCCCTTTTATTTCAAATAATTTGATTTTCACAAATATCATTTAAACCAAATAAACTAAATACTATATGCACACAATTCATATATACAAATAAATAGTGGCATGCCACTATGTGGCTTGTTCATAATTACATCATATATACTCACTATTTTTCACTTTTTGGCATGCAAATCAGCGTTTTAGAGGTAGAATTTTAAGCTATCACAACATATTTACATGATTCACAAGCTGATAAATCAATATTCACTGTAATTGCATATTTTAGGTTTGATAATTATACGTCATTTATAGGCTATAAATTTATTCAAATTTGCACTTCTAATTGAGTATTCAACTGAACTTATTGAGTATATTATATGTAACTATTTTTCCCTCCACCCACTTTTCATAACTTCCATAACCATCAGGTAGGGACGTACAACTTCGATGTTATTTTATTTTCTTACTAAAAAATTTGCCAAGACATTAATTTTTTTTATAATTTATTGAAAGTTGTAGAATTTACAATTTATAAAGTTTCAAGGTCTAATTTTTTAAAGTCTAATTATTTAAAGGGTGCTAGCTTAATGGAAGAGCACATGCATTACAAGTAGGAGGTTGGTGGATCGATTTCATTCTGCCCTAATATTCATATGGAATGGCAAAGATTAGTTTTTGGTGACGAAAACTCTTTTGACCATCACCAATGAGCTTATGGTGACATTTTTCGAACCTCACCAAAATATGAAATGGTGATGGTCAACGAATGCCACCATACATATGCATCAATAGTGACGACCATGAAAGGTCCATCACCATAAATCACTGTTGTTCATATGAAATGATGATAGTCAACAAACGTCGCCATATATATGCATCAATAGTGACGACCATGAAAGGTCCATCACCATAAATCACTGTTGTTCATATGAAATGGTGACAGTCAACGAACATCGCCATATATATGAATTAATAGTGACGACCATTAAAGGTCCATCACCATAAATCCTTGTTATTCATATGAAATGGTGACAGTCATTATCCGTCTTTATAATCGTTATTCATGACGGACCTTGATTGTCACTACAATACCTATACTTTTGGCGACGCCACCTTTAGTGATTTTCACTTTTTTTACGATGGAGGCTAAGGTTCGTCACCATTGCGCATATGAAATGGTGACACTCACTATCCGTCATTATAAGTCTATTGGTGATGAACCTTGAAGGTCACCACAACACCTATACTTTTGGCGATGCCACCTTTGGTGACGTTCAATTTTTGGTGACAAATGCTCTTTTGACCGTCACGAAAGAGCATATGGTGACATTTTTTGACCCTAACCAATGTCCTTTTTCTTGTAGTGATTTTATCTCAGCGACCAAGTGGAGTGACATGTTGCTTGAGATTTACTGGCCAGTTGAACTCAGACCTGAGGAAGCTTGCAGTGAACCTGATTCCCTTCCCCCAACTTCATTTCTTCATGGTGGGATTCACTCCCCTGACCTCCCCTGATCTCTTGAGGTTCCCAACAATACAAAGCACTTTCAACATGTTATTTATATCAAATTTTCCTCACTTGAGCATAGGATATAATAACACAGATTCCCATCAAGAGCTCGCTTCAAAATAAATCTCGTTAACGTTGGAAAGAACAGATGGAAGTGCATTGAGGAATAATGCAAAGAAGGTGAATGACTTCAACTGGATAAATTGCATTCACTATTTTTAAATTTAGCGTACAAATGCACAAAAAATGGTGATTGATTTTTAATGGATGAATGGTATTCACTAGTTTTAACTATGCTCCAAGGCACTGTGCTAAGAGTTTCTTCATTTTTATTCATGGCCTACTTTGGCTAAATTTGTCACATCCTCGTCAAATCTTTCTCTGTTTTACCTATTCAAGTTTATAGCTTTATGGCCAGTGTTGTTGGTTCTCTGATGGCTCAGTCTTGTTGGTTCTCTGATGGACCTCGTAGTGGTCCAAGGTACCAAAAATATAGTAAGAATTATGTTCAGTTGGAGTAGTGAAGGCTCTGTTAAATACTTGTATACCCAATTCAATTAATGGTGGAAGAAACCCCATATGGGTGGCATGTAATACCTTGAATATTGAGACCTAATAGGTGACCACTAAATTTACTAAATCTAAGTGAGAAAATTTTGGGAAGTCCTCCCCATATCCAAAATTCAAGTGCAAAAGAAAAATCCAAACTTAGTCCCTGTAGGCTTTTGCTAGAAAGTATTTTCATGGGGCTTGAATTTTTGAAATGGTGATGATTTATGGATTTAGGAAATATTGCCATGGGGTTTGAATCTTTTAAACAACAATGATTTACAGATTTCGAAACACTCTCATGAGGTTTGGAATTTTTAAATAGTAATATTTTGTAGCTTTAGTATTTCCTGCCCTGGGATTGAACATGGTATTGCATGTCATTCTATTATTTTCATTTAAATCATACGCTTATTGTGCAATGATTCTTGTAGTTGATTCTATGAATTTTATTGCTTAATTTAGCGAATGCTCTTGTGGACCTACACTAGAAATTGATTTTTTATATAGTTGATAAGAAATTTCTACCTACTTTCTGCAGCAAGGAGATATGAATATTTGGTTTTCATCAAGACAGAGTCTCCTACTTGAATGACAGATGATATTATTAGATTGAGTTCCATTTATTTTCATTTTTGGTTTGAAGTTGATATTGATAAGAAAGGAATGGTGATTGTAGTCTTGGAACATGGAACATGAAAGTAGATTTATGCTTATCTAGCTCTCCATTGTAATGCTTGGATATCTATATATCATTGGTAGTAGGAAGCATGTTTTCCAATAGTTTTTGATATGGAGGTACTTTGAATATTTCTAGCTAATTGCAGACATGTTAAGGACAAATTTGTGGTTCTAACATAGAAACTAGATAGTCAAGCAAATGTAGTAACATGTATAACAAAATGTGATTCAAACTTAGAAACTAGATAGCCAAGCAAATGAAGTAACATGCATAATGGATTTTATTATTGACTTACAAATAGTGGCAATATTTCATTGTTTTTCTAGGATTAGTGTGTTTACATTTGGATTACAGGTTGTTGAATCTGTTGTTGTGGAAATCCAAGCTGCTAGACAAGCATTCATAGAGCATGAAGCTTAAGGCAGAAGGGGATAAAGAGAAACATGTGATAACATGCCACCTGATATGTGAATTTAAACAGTCCACTCTTAGAATGATGGCCCTTCTTATGTTTCAAGTATGGTACCCATGTGATGTAATGGTTATAGTTCCAACTCTAGGTAAATTTGCTTTGAAGTGTATTTCAATGATACACAAAGACAAACAACAAAGCAGTTATGTGCTCTGTGTAGGAAGTAACTAGTGATACATAAAGACAAATAACCAAGGAGTTTTGTTCGTTGTCCATGAAAATAAATAATGTATACCTATTACATAGCTCTGAGGCTGAGCATAGTGCATAATTTGGGTAATAACAATAATCAAGCCAATGGGAATGACTGTAATATTCTCTTAGGCTACAATCTCCATCTCCCTTAGGGCCCATTCAACGATGTCTATGAGTTACCAAATGTGCATTGGGTCCTAAGGAACTAAGATTTAGAAGAATCCAATATGAATAATACCACCAAATTTCTTGTCCATATTTCCATTGTTGCCACGACCTCCACAGACAAAGAAATGAGTAGCAATGGTGACAACCCTTCATCCATGACAATGAGAAATGTGCCTTTAAGGATGCAATCACACCATTCGAATTAGTTCTTCCAATTTAGTCCAAGGTAGTTAATCAGTCATTGGGCCACTGAACCTCAATCTTCATTGGCGATGAGTTTGGGATCCCAACATGTCAACGTTATCGTGCCTCAGTCATTCGTTATTGCAACAGGGAAACAAGCTTCAATTGTGGAAAATCATAGAGACAAATAAATTTCAACATAATTTATCAATATCATCATCTCCAAAAGTGGATGATATTGATCAATTATATCATAATTTATCAATCTTGACAAAATTGTATTGTCAAATTCCATCCAAAAAAGCCAAAAAAATATTCAACATAATATCCATTAAGATGGAATATTTTAAAGGGATTGCAATGTCTATACTGTGCAGAACATCTTTCCAAATAAATTTTGTAAAGGAACAAGTGTTGCTCAAAAAATCCATAATATCAATATCCCATATGCCTTAGGTTGTTATATTAACCATAAAAATTAAAATCTAGTATCAAATTCTTGAGTTATGTTCCCAAGATTCTTTTGTTAGGTGTTCCTGGACCTGGAGTTGTTGGCCACTTCATATCCACTTGGGCATAAGCAATATGTAGGGATTGCTTCTAATTTCATCAAGCAAGCAGAAGGTTGCACCATAAATATTAACAAAGAAATATGGTTGTTTGGATTCTCAATGTTGGGTAATATTTAAGTGGTATTTGCAATCCAAGAATACATTTGTGAGTAGCTTGAAATAAATCAAATCTGGCATGCTCTATCACAACTTCAAATTGAGCAAAGAGAAGGACATGTATTCAAAGGATTGAATGGAGATTTGAATTATCATATTGCTCTTTGCCACGATGATATTATAGAGATGGTGGAAAAGAATGACTGGGAGGCTTTGTTAGAGAAAGATCAAGTAGGTACACATACTTCATGCTAAAAAATTATTGCAGCTGTTCAGTTTTACTAGACTGAGAAACTTGAGAGCTTGAAATAAATCAAATCTGGCATGTTATATGACAACATTAAATTGAGAATAGAGAAGGACATGTATTCAAAGGATGGAATGAAGGAAAAATTAGATTTTTCTCCTGCTTACAAGCCCAAAAAAAAATCAGACTTCTATGCTAGAGGAAATTTAAAATCAAGAGAGAAGTGTCACATACCAGCATGGTAAGCATAAGTTAATGTAGTATTGATGTTTTGATTGATCATAATTTGATTATATTGAAATAAGCTTTCCATACGTGCTCATAATCTAGAATAAACAACAGATGTTGCAAAGTAAGTAAAAATATGAGCTTCAACTTAGCACATGTAATCTAGCCCTTAGAAAGTAGATTGCCCGATTTTGTAGAAGCTCCATTGAAGGTCCCACTATAAAGGAGAAATGGAATTGTCTCTGGCTTTGGAGGATTTTCTATTATATTTTTATTCTAATTTTGTTTAAGATTGTTACCTATATGAGTTGCACTAGAGAAAATATTCCATTTTGATGTAATTGTGTTCTTGGTATAAGGCCTAGAAAACTCTTAGCATAAAGGGTTCAAATTCCAAGTGGAAGAGCTTCTTCCATGAACCCAAAGCCTATTTAGATGCCCAAATTTTATGTGAGAAAATATCCATTGTGTTTTCCTAGACGCATTATGGCTGCAAAACATCTAACTAAAATCATGTCTGCTTCTTTTAGGATCAATTAGCTATTAAAACAGGTTGAATGAAAAAATTTCACTACTAATATGATATTATCTTTAATCATTTATCCTTCACGAGTGTGTATACATGATTTTGGTTCTATTTCTTATTAAATGAGCATCATAAGCTAGAATTTTTTTATGAACAAAAAGGGGAATAATGGAAACACATAGTTTCATATGTATACCTTCTCAGCACCTAACACATCATACATGAATCCTGTAAAGAAATTCAAATTTAATGGTGCAGTTGAATACATTTTCATTCCAAAGAAACCTAATATATGCCACTACAAACATTTATTCATGGTATGAATTCTAATTGACCTTTGCATGATTGCAAAATGCTCATCAAATCCTAAAGTTTAACCTAAAGTTCTTTATGTTTTAAATAGATATATGTTTGTGTGGCAGGCTTGATAGGAGTCTTCAACAAGTTTTAACATCCAATGGTATCGGTAGGAAGAAAATTCCATTGCTACTCCAAAAAGTATTCCATTGTTTCTTGCCTACAAGAAAGTACAAATAGAGTGATTAGGTAAAAGTCTATAGCCCTTCATTTCAATCAACTTCATACTAAACAAGGTATTAAATTTGTGAAAACTTTGTTTCTGCACATTCTCCTACATCTTATCCTTCTTAGCATTAAAGGAAAACTATTATAGTATTATCCTCCTTTACAATTACTTACTGTTTTTTTATAGACACTTATTCTCACCCACTTTTGGCAGGTCACGGCATTAAGGTTTCTATGTTCTCTGGTGATTTGGTTTGGATGTCCCTAGGTTAATTAACACAATAATACAATTATCTTAGGGTAAGGATCAACCTCAATCAAGTTTACCCAACATAAAATAGATTGAATCTGATGAGAACGATATTTCTCTTAAAGCATCTCAAAGCATTTTCGTGAAATTTAGGTGCTTTAAGCTGGCCAAATGGAAAAACAATGCAGTTATTACCAATATCGATAATGATAGTTCTTTGAGTGTATGGATGGAAAAGATTAAACATGAAGTTTATGTAAAGTAGAGGATGAAAAAGATGAAATGCAAGCAAGTTGATGAAAAGTAGAGCATAGCCAATTTTGTAGGGAAAAATATACAATGGGACTTGCCTGGTTAAAACTACGATCTTAAGTTTTGCATAAGATAATTTTTTTATCATTGAAATGGAAAAATGTCAATATATATTTAACATTCACAACCAATTTTGCATGGCAGGGTATATGATGAAACTTGTCTTCTTAAAGACTGATCTTATCTTTTGTCTAAGATAATTTGCATATCATTGAAAAGGAAAAATGTCAACCTATATTCAATATTCAGATATTTTATATTGTATAATACAATGATTTTTCAAGAATCTAATGGTAAAATTTTTGGCATTTAACTTTGTTGGTAGCTCAATATTTAGATACATGATCCCTTTCCATTGAAAATGCATCTGATATTCCATCTGAACAATATAAAATTAATCAAAAATAACACATCATAAAGCTAAAGAATAGGCACACATGTACCTATACCTCACCTTATGAGGCATACCAATAAGCACTCACCTATGCACTGCATGGTCTTAATGTTGCAAGAATTTTGTCAATGTATTTTATCATGTTTACTATTGGTAGAAACAAGATGTGGGATTCCATTGTATTTATTTACTGGAAATTTTGCAGCTTGGAAGCTTTCTGCAAGATATTTTAGGTTTTGATTTTTGAATTAAGCTTTTTTTATTGTTTAGTCTGTTTAGTGTCCAAGCATAGAAAATATTCCCTATCTTGGATTCTTATACACAAGTGTGCCATGAAACTGCATACAAATATTTTTGAAAATTTGTTTGAGATTGATCCTAGCACCACAATGCTAGCTTTTGAGGATATGATGCGGAAAAAGGTTGTAATGCTTGCACATTTTATGTATGATGGGCAAGGTTGTAATCTGTTTGACCACTTTTCTTCTGTTGCTCAGAGATGGTCTTTCTAGTAAGGGAAAGAGAGATGGAATGTCAAGAAAATATATGGTGTTTCTGGTAAGGGAAGGGAGGCTCAGGATTATGTATTCAAGTTGGCACCTTGTATTAGAAATCTAGATGAGAAAGCTCAAGAAAGGGAAAAACAAGGATGAACCTGTGCTTTTAGTTGGATATTCAACAGAAAAAGTCTTGCAGTAGAAACTTTCCTGTGATTCAACTTAATAAATCTATTATAGTGCATTCTTTATGATAAAGTTCTCGGTTTTTATAAAATCATAATCATTGTATAGGAAGCCAAGGACTTCACTGGAATGGTTGGATTGGTAGCCTTGCCAGGTTTCTTGGATTGGAAAATTCCATTTCCACGCTCTAACATGGCAATGTGCAAAGAAAAAACTAGAAAGATTATTTTTTCTCCATGTTTTTCCATAACTGTTCTCTGTCAAAATGTAAATATTGTTCCTCAATCATATCCATTTATGTTGTTTATTTTCATTGGTGTTTTGTTCTACTATGGGAATGAGCATTTGAGATCACTTTTCATGTTCTGTTCATGACATTTCATCTCTATACTGCCAAGGTGGTATGCATATTTATCAATTTGAATGATTTTTGTGCTTCAATTTAAAAAATGTACTCATTTCCTTTGCATTTGATAGGATTTAAATTATGTTGGAAGAGAAAGTTCCATTTTAGTAGTATATATTTGCAGGGATTCCTTTTATACACTATATTATATATTGTTTATGATTTTAATAGAATCAAACCCAAAAATATTGGTTTCCCCGAGGATTTATGGACCCCACTGGGGCTTCACTAGGGGAGCAATATCATACCACGTGGGTTCATATTGGGGGATATATATTGATGGAAAAATGACATAATATATTAGGGGATATATAGGGGTAAAGGGTTTTTATATTGGAAAATATAAAAAATGGAGCTTAAAGTTAATGAAAAATTATAAAGGGGTATAAAAATGTTGATAAAAAAATGGATAGCTACAATATCTAGTGAAAGTAGGGGTCTTTTAAATTGGGAAGTTGTATTGGGTTAATATTGGTAGGGGGTTAAATAATAATATTTTTGGAGGGATTTTCCAATATGTAGTCAAATTAAGGGTATTGTTTAATATGCCACAAACACACGTGATATGTCAGAGGTTCACTGAGTGAATCCCCCGTGATGCAACCAAAAAAAAGGTAGAACATCACAATGGAAATGTCAGAAAACTCCAGAATGTAAAGCACTGAGTTTAATACCTAAATATTTAAAAAAAAAACAAACTGTGTGGTCCTAAATGGAGTAATGGAGGTACAAGTCTACTTAATTCTATTCCAACATTGTTGTCCCAACAAAAGACGTTGTTCCAACAAAAGACACTTTATAATACAATCAGGAATGCCTTCCATTAGGTTGGATAAGTGACCAACCCCACAAAACTCATGATAGTGGATCCAAGAAAGATTTTCAGTGGAACATCATTGTTAAGAAATGGGTTATTGAGTTCCAAAGGATCAAAATTTCACTTGCCAAACGTCCCCATCAGGTCTCGATGTAGTGACTCAAAGAGTCCTTCCTGCATTCTTGCATGATCTCCTTGCACCATTTGGGGCAATTGCTAGTTATAAAAAGAGTTAATAAGTGTAGTCTAACTTATAGACAAATTGACCCTTTTCACTATAATATGGCAATACAATTTCAAGGAAGATTGTGATTTTTTGTTGTTTAAAATACATTTTTGAATGCATGAATGGATTCAATATCTTGAAAAATCTCAAGGGCATTCAAATTCTACATGTTAAACAGTTTAAAATCAAAGTTTTTAAAATCTATGAGGGATTTTTGTTAAAATTAACTAGAAAAAATTATCGTGAAAAAAAATTAAAAAATAAATAAAAATAAAAATAAAAAATAAAAATAAAAATAAAAACATTTTGTCTATTTGTTAGACTATGCAGAACAAATATATAAGTTAAACATATATAATTTTTTTAAAAAATGGAACAAGATTTTTAACTATGGAAATTTACCGCCACTTTATCATGGAGATTATTAATATGTAAATAGGCTTTGTTACTATACCATGAGCCAATACCATCAGTTATTAATACCACATGCCCAAAAAACCACTTTATATGACACTTGTTCAAATGTAATCTTTTTTTAATTAATTAATTTAATTAAACCAACCTAGATCCATCTTAAGATATCAAATCTTAAGAGATCAAAGGGATCAAATCTTTTTTCATCTTAAGATATCTTATGTTAAGAGATTTAATCCCTCTCTGCACTTGGTAGATCCATAGTTAAGATGGATCTAGGTTGGTTTAATTCTCCCCTTTAGAGAGGTTATATTTCACATGAATACCATGGGAAATACCTACATGGATTCTCATAAACCTAGAGCTCAAAAACCACAGTAACTTCACGAAGTTAAATTTACCTTAGTTGCCCAAGAAAAATTAATGAGAACAAATAGGGTTCTCATAAACATGGAGCTCAAAAACCACGGTAACTTGAGGAAGTCAAATTTACCTTAGCTGCCCAAGAAAAATTAATAAAAACAAATAATAACGCATAATTTTTATTTTAATATAAGATTATTTTTATTTTTATTTCGAATTTACCTTAACTACCCAACAAAAATTGATTAAAAGATATGGTTATTTTTATTTTATTTTATTTTGATCCAGTGAAAATGTTTACAAGACAAGACATTACAACATCTCCAGCATACTCGCGTGGGGAGCTCCTCTTGGCGCAAAGAGAAAAAATGACATAACTACTTTGGAGATAAATCTTAACCTTTGATTTACATATACTACTAAGAATATTCTAGAATATTTCATGGACATTAAATACCTACCATCCACCTAATAATTATTGGTAATTCAATTAAAATTTTGGAAGTCCTATTCCGAAATAAACATGCCTATCAACATAATTAACTAAATGTAACATTTTTTTATTACAAGCATTATTAATTATAAAAGTAAGTAATATATGAGTTAAACATATATATCTTTAAAATAACATGGAAAAAGAGTTTTAACTATGGAGATTTGCCCCCACTTTATCGTGGAGATTCTTAACCTACAAATGGACTAGATTACAATACGATGTGCCAATATGATGGATACTAATACCACACACTCAAAAACTATAACACATGTTGATATGACATTTTTTTAATTAATCAATTTACTTAAAAGCATAGAAAGAACATAATTAATTTGGACATAAATTTTGTTCTTTGATTTGTGAATACTATTAAGAATATTCTAAAAAAACCCATAGAGATTAAATCCCTACTATCCACCTAATAATAATTATTAATAATTAAATTAAAATTATGAAGCTTTATTCAAAAAATACACTTATTAAGGTAATAAAAATATAAAAATAATATTTTTTTCTTCTAAATAAGACTATTCTATGATTCACATTAAAGGAGTACAATTACAGCATGACTAGCGTCAGAACCAGCTGCCCAGAAGGAAAGGCAGTTTGAAACAGAAAATTGTCCAAGACCGAGAGTTTGGACGAGACCATCTTGACCTTACAGTGCTTAACATCATTCCATGAAGGAACATGGGGACCAGTGTTAACCATCTTGGCCTTACAGTGCTTACAAGCATTCCAAAAAACAAGCGAATTGAACCCTGGCTTAACAACAATTACAAAAATTATGAACTGTAACAAAAGCCCTACATACTGGGCCGCATAACCTGAGACAGAGCTGCATGGCATGAATTAGGCGTCTGGAGGCTCCTCCACGATTCTGCACCATCCAGCATCAGAAAGGTCCTGAGTGGGAGCCACATCGTTCCCATACGAACCCGAGGCAGATGGATCCATCACCATGTCATTAACGTTACTTGTAGGAATCTCCATAGCTTGTGGAGGGCCAGGATTCGGCACAAAAACTAAGTCGGGATCCTCCTGATGAGAGCTAGTCTCTCCCTCTTCCTGAGCTTCCTCGAGAAAGAGCACGAGACATGAGCAGTAACCCGGGGACGGTTCAGGGTGCAGTTAAAAGTGAAGATTGCAGAGCCGAAGGAGGGGAGGATGAGGAACCTAGAGAACTGGGTTCAACAAATTAACTGGGCCTCAAGAAATGCCCTCTCCCGTTGCGAGTGCGAGAATAATGGCGTGAGATGAAATCACTGGAGGGAGATAAAGATGAAGGGCTGGAGGGCGCTCTTTGAGGGGTGCCCCTGCAGCTGATCATCCTGTGGCGGAGTCAAGGCATGATGACAGCAACGACGCCTATGTGGGAACCAGCACGAGCAATTAGAGAAGCCGGGTGCACGCCAATTAAGCGAACAGTCAAGCGTGAACCCAACGCTTCAGAGAGAATCCAGGAAACTGACTGAGGCCGTCTCTCCCAACTAACAGAACAGGATCCCTACTTCATTGCATTCAACCCACATAACATAAGAAATACCAGAACAAACCCATGGCGGAGGCCAGTTTTATTGCCCTCTCCCCTGCCTCGGGACGGGACCACCATAACGATGGCATTCATGAGAGTCGAGAGCCAGAACATAGCAGAGCGTGCGGAGGTGAAAGATGCATCAAGGTCGCCTACTGTAATGCCCTTAAACGCAGCCATGCCCATATGTCGATCATTATCCGTCAGCTGTGTAATAACTACGTTGTATAGGGCTGGCAAGTGGCGGCCTTTCTCACCCCACTCCAGTCCCATCGTATTTATCACCATATTAAGCACTCGCATCCGGGAAAAATATAAAAATAATATTAAAATATAGTAATACTATTAATATTAATAAAATATTGATATTAATATTATTTATAAAACTAAAAAATAAAATTTATTAATTAAATAATTTATCAATAATTTATTAATTAATTGAATAATTTATCAATAACATTAATAGTAATAATATTAATATTAATGAGTTACTATCAATTACTAATAAAATAAATTACTAAATTAATTTAATCGATTTTTTTCAGCTCAAAGAAACTTCAACCTAATGAAATTGAGGAAGAATTAATTTCTTACAATAGGGATGTACTTTTCTGAACCCCCTCATAATAGGCAACTAACTAGTAACAAGGTTACAACATGTATTCCAAGATTCGTTAGCAAGGAGCATAATAAAGCATTGATGAGGGTGATCTCACTCCAAGAAGTTGATGAAATGATATTTTCCCTGCCTTGAAACAAAGCGCCTATTAATAATAGAATTTTTCAAGGCGTGCTAGAGTTTTCTAGGTGTTAAGATTCATGAGGTGGTGGAAGAATCTAGAAATATCCAAGATTTGATTGCCATTTTTATCTCTTTAATTCCGAGGGCCAAAAATTTGAAGACTCACTGTATTATGCAATGTAATTTACAAGGTGATTGTTATAATTATTGTCAATCTACTGAAACTATTAGTGAAGGATCTTATTTTGTTAAAAATGCAACAAGAAATCATGATTTAAGTTTTACTTGAATGAAATTAGGAATAAAATTGTAATTCCACATCACAAGACAATTTGTATGAGTTAACTAAGTTAATTTGACTTAGTTGTCTTAGTTAATTAGAGTTGAGGGTGTAACTAGAGTCATGTAGAGTGTCTCCTACTTTATAGGAGCCTTGGTTGACTTTATTTTGAGTTGTAATTAATTTGTTCATGTTCCAACTAATAAAGGAACTTGTAGGAGGTCAGACAGTGGGGAGTTGCTTCATGCGTTCAACCAGTGAACTGATGATTTACTGATAAATAACTCATGCATGTCAGATCTGAGAGTTACTCAGTGGAGATTGGAGTTCAAGGGAAGTGAATTATTAGTTGTATAAGCATCCAAATTGTAGAGGTGGTGCATGCAATCAGAGGAAGGCCTATGAGGATTGTGCAATTCCAATTAAAGAATTTCCCTGATTAATAGGGGAAATTCCCAAGGAAACAATGCAAGGAAATAGGGACTTGGGTAAGCAGAAAATTGGTTAAGTATTGGCCTAGGCTTGTCTAGGAAGCTGCGAGACAGATAGAGATAGTGCAAAGGTTGCTCGAGATTGAGAAAAGCATTGTAATCTTCTCATATTTTTTGACTAATGCAATATACAAATAATATTTTCTGAATTATTGGAAAAAAGAGTGAGATTCAACACTCCGGCAGTGGTGGAAATTCAAGGAAGATTGGCATTCATAGTCCCAGGAATTTCCATGGGAAAGTCTGAAGTAGGAATTGTTGGAAAGAAAGATAAGAATTTCGCAAGACTGGGAAAATTGTGATGGATTTTGAGAGCTACTGGTATGTTCAATTTACAAGAAGCATACTCCCTTCTTGTAGGTCATACATGCCTAGAGAAAAAAAAAAATTGGTGAAAGATCTGGTTTGGAATTCACTGGCCCAAAATATCATCTTTTTTATGGATGGTGGGGAGGCGCAAGCTGCTCACCTGGGATTGTATCAAGAATAAAAGGTATTGCAAGACCATTTATTTTCTTTGTGATATGACATAAGAGACTATGGACCATTTCCTTAACTCTTTCTCGTTTGTTGAGGAAGTATGGTCTCTTCTTTCATTTGTTTTGGAAAACACAGTCGAAATAGAGTGGATTTAGTGTCATCTATAGTTCAATGGAACTATTCTTTGTTTATAAATCCCATAGTTAATAAGGCTTGGATTCTGGTGGGAGGTTTTATTCTTTGGAATTTGTGGAGGGAGAGAAATGCCAGAATATTCATGGATAAAAAAGGCTTGTAGTAGTAATTAAAGAGGTGATTACTCAAATCATAAGATAAACATTATTGGTGCCTCATGGTTGATGAATGATTGGTAGGTAGACATGGTTGAAGCGAAGATTATGAAGAAACTAGATCTGGAACAAAAGATGAGCATTCTCCAAGAGAAATTGTTTAAGAATCTAAATTCTAAATAAAAGAATTAGTTCTCTCCTCCCCCAAGAGGTTTCATCAAATTAAATTTTGATGGGATGTCAAAGGGAAACCCAGGGATTGTTGACTTCATAGGTGTATTAAGGGATTGTTATTCTTCAACTTTGAGAATATTCACTAAGGGTTGTGAAATGACTAGTAATAACATGGTCGGGCTTTTGGCATTGGAGGAATGTATTCATATAACTATTCGTGAGGGTTATTGATTGTTACAGGTTGATGTGGATTCTCTAATTGCTATTCAGCGTGTCCAACAACTTATAAATGACCAACCCCCAATAAAAATAGTGAAAATTTGGTAGTTGGAGAGTATAGTTGGAAGGATTCATGGGTTAGTTAGAAATTTGGACTATGTAATAGTCTTACACTCCAAAATAGCGAACAACATGGTTGTTGATTTCTTGGTGAATTTGGGTTGTCAATCTCAAGATATCGAGCTCGACGCGAATTGGCCTCTCAATTCTCAGGTGGAAGGAATAGAGTCTCTGCAGTGCTTGTTGTTGAAAATGGCAACAAGAAATGCTAAAAATAACACTGCTATAAATAGCAGTTTGGGTACGAGTGCTGGATTGAGCAACAAGGAATGAAAAGTGGAAGTGCTAAAAATAGCATTCTATTTTTAGCATTTTGGGATGGATTCCTATTTTAGTCAGTCCCTGGACTAAAAATAGGAAGTAAAATTCAAATTTGAACTTAACAGCTGTTTGAAAATAAATTAATTAATTCTCCGTGAGTTAATTAGTTGTGAAAAATCAAACATGAAGTCTATGTGAGGACATGCAACAATTTATCTATTAATGAGGAATTTATCCATCAATTAAAGAGATAAGGATGAGTTCTAATTTGAGTAGTAATTAGTTGGCTTAGTTAACTGAGTCAAGTCCAATTATAATTGATTTAAACAATTTGTTTAAATTAATGTGAGTTCAGTTAGTTAATGCATGCTTGCATATAACTGTTGCACTTTAGATAACTGAATATTCTCTCATGAATAACTCATGCAAACCCAGTTGAGATCAGAGAAGGGACAATGTACTATCAGTTGGATGAATATTTTTCCTATAAAGGAAGCTCATCCATGATGAGGATTTATCTCCTTCAGGACTACGTAGTTGGATCAGAGGTTAGTGAGTGTGTGAAGAGGCCAATTCACACAAGTGGCTGCATTGGACCCCAATCAGAGTTGCACAAAGAAATAGGAGGCTTGGAGGGCAGACCATAGGTTAGATAGAGGCCTTTGACTATCTATGAGTAGCAAAGGTATTGTAGAGAGATCAGGATAGATTTTGAGCTGATTCTTTTTGTAATACTTGCTATATTTCCACTCGTATGATAATACAAAGTTGGGGTTTTTGGTTGAGGCTTTCCTTGGGTAAATTCTTCTTTGTTATGTGTGATTGATTCCTTCTTATTAGTTATATGTGTTCTTATTGATGTTGCTCAAATTGATTAAGCTTCCATTGAATTGATTGTAGAAGTAGATCAAGTATTTTGTTTTAGTATATTGCATTATCAAGTGCTCTACAGGTGGGAATATCTACACTTGTTGGAGAAAGATAGGGAGGTCCCTGATGGGGATTTTATTATAGATATGATGATTTTATAGGAGGTTGCACCACCCTCCTCCCAAGTGTATTGCCTCATTTACGTTATGCAGGTTGTCACATGCTAGATTGTGGATGCTTGTAAGATTATAGGTGGAGTCTTTTCCTTTAAATGGCATATCCTTGGTTGCTTATGGCACATAAAGTGGTGAGTGTGAGTGGAGGTGGCTAGGCCCTCAACCTCCATATGTTGGTTTATAGTCGCTTTGTTGGTTTGTAATATTTATCGGTACGAAGAATTGTTATTGAAGAATAGTATTGGTGTTGCTATCTACTTCCAGGTGTGCAACCTTAGTCTGATTACTATGTTGGTGAGAATGGTATCACATGTTTCTTGTATATTTTTCCAATTTCTTGTCTTGAGTCAATGGGTTAGTAGGTCTACTCAATTTTTGTGTCTTCTTGTGTTGTTGTGGTTAATTTTCCAGCCCCTAGGGGTATTTAATGGTTGTTGAGTAACTCTAAGTATTAATTGTTTGAAGGTTCAGAATTGTATAAACTCTGCTATTCTGAGATCTAGCAAGTCTATTCTATTAAGATATTGTCAAATTTTTCTGGGTCTTGTGCTAGGGATTTGTATCTACTTCTTTATGTTTCATCAAAGCGTAGGTAATTCTTATTATTTTTTAGGGAATTGTAGAGAATTACATGTCATGGTACTAGGTTGTAGGGAGTTTGAGAATTTGGTGAATTTTGAATCAACAGTTTAACAACTGGGTGATGATATAATGGTTTTTAGGTATGAGGACCAAGGTGTTGTGTATAGTTCTTCTTCTTGTTTTATTGGTTGTGGGTCTTCCAGTTGTTATCTCAAGTGTTTCCTCTTAGCAATGCTCATGCCTCCTAGACAGAGACTTTATAGTAGGAGGGGTGGAGGAGGTAATTCTACTTTGGGGAAAAAAAGGGTTCATCCTTTTGCTTATGATTATGTGGCTACTTACTTTAATGTAGTCCCTCGAGAGGTGAGGAAATAAATACAAGTATTGAAAATTCAAATTGTAGGGGTTCATCCATATCATTCAAATTTTGAATTGATTGGAAAAGATGTGAAATGGGTTCCTGCATGTGGAAAATTCAGGAGTAGGTGACTCAATTTTCTGAATTCCCTTGTTTTCCATCAACAAATATCTACCTTATTGCAGTTGGTATTCAAAGACAAGTAGGTGGAAAATAAGAATATCTTCCCCTCACTAGAGGAAATTACACGCATGCTCTGTAATAAAAGGTTTTTCTTAGACAACATGGATTATCGTATGGCCCATGTAAAGGGATTTCTTGTGAGTGATTTTGCCTCTGGCGACCTTATAGATCCTCCGAGTTCTAGTGCTTTGGCGTTGGCTACAATATCGTCTTCTGATCATGACTAGAGATGTGGGTTATCATGTCTTTTTGCATTCAATTTTGGTATGTGACCACTAAGCATTTTGGATATGCTTGTGGATTAGCTGGTGGTATTGATAGCTCTATGTGTTTATGGATGGCTCGCTAATCTTGTTGTTTCTATGGACTCTGAATTTGGGAGGTGAGAATGTGACCCTCGTTTATGCTTCTTTGATGTAGTCATGGTTTTAATGGAATTATATTTGGCTTTATGCATTTATGTTGACTCTGTGTTTCAATGGTTGGCTGATTTCATGCTTTGATGGTTAGCCCTCTATTCTTGTTGGTTTCTAAATCTCTGAGTGGTTGATCTTTATTATGACTCTATGCACATAATGGTGAATTCATGCTTGTTCTAAGGATCTCTTTGGGATATGAACCTGGATTGCGATAATATATGATCTTGGAGATGTGTTTTGCATTGGTTGACGATGTTGGGTCTCATTTTAAAATTATGCTTTATTATGATGATTTTAGTTATTGGAGATGGGCGATATGTTTTGTGGCCTCTTAGCCCTTTGGTTTACAACTTTGATTTGTGGGTATGGTTTCACATGGTTCTTTATGTATCTAATGTGAAACTGGCCTGTATAAGAATTGTGGTGTGATGTTTTGATAAACTCGAGTGAGCATTCTGCTATGTGGTTTTGTTGTATTTGGTTTTCTGGGTTCTTACAATTACCTGATATGTATTGTTGGGTGAGATCTGAAAATGATAACTCTGTGATTTTATTTCTCTAATAAAA
>APFE030713813.1:82364-140377 GCA_000404065.3 Pinus taeda
AATAATTACAATATAACCTAGACAAAGATAATAACACATTATATAAAAGGTCGAGGCATCCACGCGGCCCGTGTTTAATGTTTTACTTGAAGGAGTATAAAAGGTCGAGGCATACACGCTGACCCGAGTTTAATGTTTTACTTGGAGTTTTCTCATACATTAGTACAAACCGAATATAACAAAATGTTTTACTTGGTTATTTCAAGTATTATCTAAAGTATTTATTTTATTTTAAAACAAAAACTTTAAAATTTTAGAATATTATTTAATTTGTTATACAAATCGATATATTAAAATCTACGTTCAAACATTGTTAAAAACATTGATACGTTCGAAAAAATGTGTTTTATAACGTCCCTTTGGCTGACTGGCGGTCACCGGCAAATGTGATATATAAAATTGATAAATTATTTTAAAGTTGAGGATCTTACTGTATCCTCCGCAAGGGAAAAGAGCAACTTGTCCCGACATATACGGGTGTGTGTCGGATGATGACATCTTTATATAAGTTAAAATTATTGGATATGTATGTATTTAATAAGGTGATTTTCTAGATTTATTATAGATATTTTAGCTGTTTGGGGAATTTACTCATTTTAAAATATAAATGGTGTATTTTTCATTATAAATAATTTAAAATAAATAATAGTAATATATTATTTTATTAATATTAATTTTAAAAATATTTTATTTTTTAAAAAACCAATTAATCAAATAATAATTTTATTTTTCCTACTAAATTAATGTAAAATTTTTAATAAAAAATTTAGTTTCGTAAAGTAGCATAACATAGGAGAGTCGAGACATGGTAACAAGACATTTAGAAAAGAGAAAAAATATAAAAAAAATGTGTAACTTCCTATGAAGTCCTAATCCCTATGCTTATTGGAATCGTGGTTGGTCTTTCATTAATAGTTCTCACGTTTTAATCCCTTTCACCATTGGAATTTTAGTTGGTCTTAGTTAAAATCCGTTTTAATTTTATGGGGTTCTGTCAAACTTTAACCCCAATGACTATTGGTACCTCAGTAAAATATAGGTAAATGTTTTAGTTGAGTGTGTTGTCATATTTTTTTTTAATTCCAATGACCATTGAGATTCTAGTTGGTCTTTCATTTAAAACCAAATATATGCCAATGTTTTTAGTTTGTTGGGTTGTGCCATTACGATTAGAATGAGTACACATGGTATCGAATCTAATTCAATATATAATTTATTAAAAAATATTATTCAATGAATTAAATTTAATAAAAATAAAGTTTTAACAATATATATTAATTTAAATTTAACAATTTTTTTATTAATTCAGAATAAGATTATGCGATGATGGGTTTTTCAAAAAAGAAAAAAATGAACTTATTCCGATTAGATTTTTGGCCTCTAAATACATACAAAATAAAGATGACAACAACTTTAAAACACTAAACAAAGTCTACTTTCATTCTAGTGCATTTTTTGCAATGGGATTAGCAATGGGAGTCGTTGGTATGTGGAAAGCATCAAGAATGTGGGATTCCATGATTTCCATATGAGCTTAGAGATTCTGCGTGTTTTGCTTGAGAGAAGCCTTGCGGTCCATGATGCATCGTTGATTGTGCAGGATGTCCACAAAGAAACTGACATTGTCTTCATGGTCAAAATGATGTGCTTGTGAGAGTTGGTCAACAGAGTGTTGAAGGAGGCAAATCTGGGCCTCAATTGAGTCGAATGGGGCCGATAAGTTGACATTCCCAGGAGAATCCCCCTGTGACACCACTAATTCACCTTCCTCGTTCCTATTGTTTCACCTAGGGCCCCCCCATTATGGACGCCCTTAGAGTCAGAGCATCCTACTAGTGCTAGTCGTCTAGCCTCGTACCCTTGCAAAGACTACACCTAGGGGCCAACCACAAAACCACCATCATGAAGCCTTAATTTGATATAAGCTTTCACCAACAACAACAAGTAAGGAAGCAACTCTATACCCATGCCTTGTTTGTGTAGGCCAACCAACATGCATCAGTCCGAGCACCCCACTCTTTTAGAGACAGACAAAGCAGGGAGAGGAATCGATATTGGGGGGAAGGGAATCCCACTTGTACCAATAGAGAAGAAGTAAGAGGTGGTTGTTATCAACCAAAAAACCTTCAGAGATAACCTAGCATATAATCTGCCACCTCCTACCTTGAACTTCCACCACCACCTACGCCATAGACAAAGGATGCATAACCAACAGTCTATCAAATTGACTTAACGCAAGGCAACTTTCAATCTGGGGTCTCAGGTTATGCGTGCAAATCGAGTGCTTGACTCATTGAGAGGTGTCGAACTAAAATTGCTTATGCTATGAGCCTCCTCTTCCCCAAAGAACCAAAAAACAATTCTAAGGAGACTCTTTGTGAATTCAAGCCAATTCCTGGTTCTCTCACAATTCATTGCCCAACGTATAAATGCTTCCATCGCTTTCAAAATTCCGACCATAATACCAAAATTCCTTTCTAGAGGCTTCGGTGGGTTGATTCCCCAAGCGTCCTTATCGCCTTCCATCTGCATTTATTGTTCCACGTGGGGTGGGGTAATTCCCCTCGTCCTTTGATTGTCCCCGGGGCTCACCCCATCAGGGGAATCGTCTCCTTATTCACCAGTGCTTCTAGGCATTGTATTGTCCTCTGATCCAAGATCGGGGACCATCCTATAACGACGTGTTGAGCATCCTCAATAGTACCTTGGTTAGCAAGCCAATATGTTATTTTGTTTCTTTTCTATCTAGTGTGATTTGTAATGACATAGGAGAATGAGAGCAACAGGTCCTTAATGCAAAAGGTTTGGATCTCGAGGTGCTAACTGTGAATGACTTTGGTGACAGGTGTTCCCTTGATGTTCTTTTGACCCACCTTAATCACAAGCTCTGAGTCTCCTGATATCTAAATTTTTTGGAGATTTAGTTGTTTGGCCAGTTGCAACCCTTTTTCTAGAGCTATTTGTTCCACCACATTATTTGTCGTATGCCCACACAGCCCCAGGAAAATTCCTATTGGCTAGCCCATACTATCTCAGATAGCTCCACCAACTCCCGTGGGGCCAGGATTCCCTTTTGAGGACCCATCAAATTTTATTTTAACAAAGCCTTCCGGAGGAGGGATGAACGTAGCTAGGGAGATCGCTTTATGCTTAGGAGCATGGGGGATCTTAAAGAGTATCATAGACGGGGATAAGTCTAGGGTAGTAAGAATCGATGCCTCTTCTCGCGAAGATTTCTAGTCCTCTTTCAGCCGTGTTTCTGATAAAATCGTCTCCTTGACATTATCTTTAGTTGTTTTGCAGATCTGATGGACCAAAGATTGTTGATCCTTGAAAATGACTTTATTTCAGCTCTTCCAAATGTTCCAGAGGAGGAAACTAGGGAAAAGGACCCATGCTATATTCACAATTGGGTTCTCAAATATTTGCATCCTCTATTGTTCTACTGTGTCAATCAAGCTATCAAGAATCTGATCCAAGTGCCAAAATGTGTGAAGGATCCATTCCTTGAGGATTATGGCGATCTAGCATGTATTCAGAAGGTGTTTTGTCATCTCTTCTTATTGTTGGCAGAATGGACATCCTGAGGGTCCTCTATATCCCTTCTTCAATAGAATATTCTAGGTAAGGGACCGCTTGCAGCATAATAGCCAGAAGAAGTGGGCCACTTTGGGCCAGAGTTTGAGCGTCTAAATTTTCCTCCATATTGGCTCCTTAGGGGTATTGTTGTGATCCACTTCAATCGAGTAGGCTTCTTTTGCGATGAACATTCCCACTGATTTTTACCCCCATCGAAGTTTGTCCTAATGCTAGGATATTTGAACCCTCCTTTCCTTAAGCATATACTTAAAGGGTTTCCAGTCACAGATCCTTTCCGTACATGGCCAATCATCCTATGTTTTCCATTGTCTCCATTCATCACTATTGTTTATGATTTTCCAGTATTCTTGAACTCTTCTAAAGTTGAGGGACTCCATGAAGTCGTGGAAGGGGGCTAGATCATGGTTGCTTGAAATTCTGGGTAGTTTTTTCCATGAGTCAGTCGAGAATATTGTAGCGCTTCCATCTTGTAGTTGCCAAAAGTTGTGATCTTTTATTAGAGAGATGTTCCTAGGGGCCAAGTTCCAAATTAGTGAGCCTAACGGGAGGTCCATTGATCATAGTATCCCCTCTTGGATACGTACTCTTCCATATTTTTGGTTCCAAATTTGCTTCCAAAGTTCAGCCACCCCATGGAGCCATCATCACCACAGTTTGCCCCCCATGTTCCTGTTGAGGATTTATGGGGTTTGAGCCCCATGCCACCACTAAGTTTTTGAAAGCATACTTTTTCTCATGAGACCAGTGCCCATTTGCACAACAAGCTAGTGCCTTGCCATAAGAATTTTCTAAAATCGACATCAACTCTTGAAAAACACGCTTGGGTGTAGGTAGTACCAAAAGTTGGTATACTGGTATGGCTTGAAGTACTACTTTCAGGAGGGTAGCTCTTGTTAGAAAATTAGAAAGGAAGAAAGATTTTATTGTTCTCGTTAATTACTTGTGATGTTTCTTAGTATCATGATTCATTATATCTTCTTTCTTTACTTCATCAAGCAATTACCAAAAGCAACAACACATGAAACAATAGACACCAAATGTAGGCACATGCCAGAGAAAAACACCTCTCGAGGGGAAAACCTAGTCAAGATAATTATTCCTTTCAATAATGTTCTTTGGGACTCTTCACCCTAGACCAAGACCAAACCTTCCTTCCACACCAAGTCAACCTCCCAGAATTTCGACCTCTTTCTAGTAACTTCAACTAGGCAGCAACTTATGGTAGATGGCAGCTTCCGAGAATACTGAAAATTGGAAGATTTCGATCTCACAATCCAAGACACAAAACAGAGAAAGAGAAACACAAAATTCTATTTTCCTTCTCTCCTTATACTTCCCCAAACTCGCATTCACTTCGGCTCTCCGGCGGCAAACTTTGCATCTTTTCCCAACTACAAGACAACTTCACACTTCTTCCTTGCTACAAGAGATTTTCGCACTTCTTCCTAGCTACAAGAGATTTTGAACTTGTGTGTGAGAATGATGCTCCAAATGAATTCAATGAGCTTCCTTTTATAGGCTTCTTGTGGGGTCGAATAGGATTCTTAGGTTGACTTGATCTTCTTCTAGGCCGACATGATGTGGAGGTTACATAATTCATAGTTGACTCAATACTTAACCTTTTAACATGATTCAAAAGCCCAAGAAGGGTCTCTTTAAATTTACAATGACTCTATAGACTCATAATAAATCCTATAAGTCCTTAATGGGGAATTTGACCTAGAACATGTTGACCCAAGCATGAAACCCATACTTTAATAAGTCACAATAATAATAATAATAATAATTTTACCTTTATTCTTTTGACAAGTACATTACATGATGACTCAAGTACATTATTGAAGACCCAACATAGTTACATTTTCCAACACTCCCTCTTAAATAGGGAGGTATTCATAATGTACAAATGCAATGGAAGATCTCAAACTATATGAACAATGAAGAACTTTAGGCACCACAATGCCATGGACTAGATTCTTGACCAGGGCAATCTATCCAAACATTCACTCAACAGTTTAGGCATCACAATGTCATGGACTATATTCCTGACCAAGGCAATCTATCCAGGTGGGACTAATATGGAATCAAGCTTTCAGCCCCTTTAGGTACCCTCAGGCTTACTTGCTAACCATCAACCTAGAAATCTAGATGTGTATCCAAAACAGAGCTCTAACACCACCTTTCCAACTTCTTGAAATCAACACAATGTTCTGACCAAACGTCCTCTGAGGCAATGCTTCACTCACAAAGCCTCAACACCCCTTGATCCAGCAGATGAAGAATGGCCAATCTCTCCCAATCAAACTAATTGGTAACCAACATGCTATCAAAACCTTCGAGAGATTCACCTATACAACCACAACCTCAATCAATAATACACTTTCATATGTACATAATCAAATACAAACCTATAGGGTCTATCAGACAACTTGATGTTGCTTCTCAATGTTCCATAGTAGGACTATCAACCAAATCTTTGACAAAAGATTCCTCAGCCATATGTTTTACTTCCTACTTCCCATGCAACAACATCTCCTCTGAAATTCGTTCTTCATTTAATCAAGCTATGTCCTCCCTCTTAACCAAAAATCATCTCTTTATATAGACTCCCTCTTAATCTTAGGAAGTTCTCTTTTATTCATGCTTCCTTAGGGAGATTATTTTCTTCTTTTTTACATCGGATAACCTTTCATGGCTTCCAACCATATTGGAGCTGATCAACGAGCATCTTCACCATATTGAATATTGCATACCTTCTCAACTTAAATAGCAAGTACAACTGAATCTACAAAAGCATGATGTTAGCCATATTAGAATCACGAAAGCATTTCAACTTTACCAAATACCCAAACTTAATTACAAACAAGAGACATATACTCTGCATCATCTTGCTAGGGACTTTTTGTCACATACCTTAGACTACTTCATCACAATTTTCATTCCATCTAAGGTTTCAATGTTACTTCCAAAGGTATGACATACCTTACTACAACATAGACCAAACCCGAGAAATAATTCAAACAAATATAGATCTCTGAAGCATCTAACAATGTTTTCAAAATTCATATGTTAGAATTCTCACTGAGGTTTCATACAAATCCTAGATTTCATACAAAGGAATCAATCAAAATCAATCACAAATTAATCATTAACCTGACCAACTTCCACTAGGGTTAGTTGAAAACCCTAGATTTTCGCTCAATCATTAAATCCATCCAAAACTAAAATTTCAACAATACTTCACAAATCTCAAATTATCATATTGTCAACATTCATCTGAGATTTCTACTTCGATTAAGGTTCAACTCTAAAACCCTAGCATTCCATTTTCACAATTTCAACAATCTTACACAAATCTCAAATCATCATATTTCAAATATTTTACTTTGACTAAGGTTCAACTCCAAAACCCTAGAATTCCATTTTCACAATTTCAACAATCATTAAATACATAGATCTCATATTGTTACATTTCATACTAGACAATGTTGCTACTAGGATTTAACTACAAAACCCTAGATTTTTCATTTTTAACAATCATTTCATAGACTTCATATTGTTATATCACACATACTATACAATTTAACTTCACTAAGGTTTAACTATAAAACCCTAGATTTCAAAATATCATCATCCTAGAATCTTAGGCAAGGATTTCCATTAAATCCTAAAACTTATGACCATTAATAACTAGGTCAACACACACATCTAGGAATTCATAATCATTCATAAGCATATCATATGTCCGACAACATAAATATATCCTACCTAGACTAAGCTAGGGTTTCAATCAAAATGACATATTTATATATTCCTAGAATTCATCATCATGCAAATACATTCCATATCATGTGTTAGTCAAACCCAACTTCATAGAAAATATCAAATAAGAGTTAGACATTCAAACTATGATTAGACTAAGGTTTGATCAGACAAACACACACATACCAAGGAAATCATTTCTAAGACAGTATAAGGGCCTTGCTCACACATTCCACCAAACCATAATGAGAAAGGGTTTCAATCTAGAAACATAGCAAACCCAACATAACCAAAACTTCAAAAGTTTAGGACTTTTAGACCTTATCATTCAACCTTAAAAAGTTAGGATTTCCCAATCATACCAAAATCCCAAACATGACATCATCAATAAAAACTTCAAATAGCATTCCAAAATATCCCTAAGTAGTTTAGGGTTTAAGACATTCACATTACCATACCCTTCATTTAGGGTTTTCCAGAACCTCTCTAGGGTTCTACAAAATCAGTTCAGAATATGAGAAGGGGTGGGTAGATTTATCAAGAGATGAATCACCAAAAAACAAGATTCGCTAAGATTCAATACATCTAATCATAACAAAGTTAATAATAGATTATCAAATGAATAATCCTTTCAATCAATGTACTTAAAGCATGTGTTTGTTTCTTGACTAACCTTGTCCTGAGAGATCCTCCTTCTTGCATATGTTTTTCCTAATCAAGAGTATAAAGGGAGAAAGATGATTAGTATTTAATATAATAAAAACTACATTAACCCAAAAAATGAAAAGACATGAGATAATTATCTTAGGCAGTTGTTTGGGGTTCCATCCAAAGCATGAGGGACACCTACAAACTTATAAAAACAATACAAAAATGTCTTTTCCAAAATAAGTTAAAAACCTATAAATTCTACAACATATAAAAAAATATCTGAAGCTACAAGCAAATGACTTAGTAGTGTAAGTCCACAATGTCGGGTTCATCAGACTTTACTTTCTTTGAGTCTCCGGTTGGCTTGATCCCTTCCTCTTCTTATTCTTTGGATTCTCGGGACAATCACTCTTGTATCGACCCTTCTTATGACATTGATAACACTCTATCTTGGACATGCCAACTTTATTCCTTGGTCCCTTCAATCTCTTTCATTTATGATGAGAAACATAAGAATTTAATACTCCTTCGGGATTTGTAACCATTGAGATCCTTCCTTATTCTTGATTGCAAGTGGTCCACAATTCTTCAAAGGTGGGATCTACCTTCTATTTGTTGAGACATGTAGCAAATGCACCCCAAGAGGGTGGTAGTCTTAATAGAGCAGTGATCACAAGTTATTTGTCTAGAACGATCTAATGAATGGCCAAGAGATCATCCTTGAGTATAATTATCTTCATAAAGAAGGTTGCCACAATATATTCTTTAGTCATCTTCGTGGTCCTTATCTCATTCTTCAAACTTGCTACTTGTCCAATGTTCTTAATAGTAAACAACATCGACAAAGCTTCATACATTTCTTTAGCATGATCGATGTTACCTATGAACAAGACAAGATTGTCATTTATCCCTTCTAATATCAAAGTCATGGCCACCAATTCTAATACCCTGAATTTCATTTTGTCGACATCATTGGATTCCTTTGTAGGTTTCTTTTGAATAGTACCTTGATCAAGTGCTTGAGACTGCCTTTTACTTCCTTCTTCACCAAAGCTCTGAATCCATGTTAGAAAATTAGAAAGGCAGAAAGATTTTCTTATTCTTGATAATTACTTGTGATGTTTCTTATTATTATGATTCTTCATATATTCTTTCTTTAGTTCAGCAAGCAATTACCAAAAGAAGCAACACATGAAGCAATAGACACCAGATGTAGGCACATGCCAGGGAAAAACCCCCCTCTAGGGGAAAAGCCAGTCAAGACAATTATTCCTTTCAATAGTGTTCTTTGAGACTCTTCACCCTAGATCAAGACCAAACCTTCCCTCCACACCAAGTTAGCCTCCCAAAATTTTGACCTCTTTCCAACAACTTCAACTAGGCAACAAATTACGACAATTGGAAGCTTCCGATAACAATGAAACTTGGAAGACTTCGATCTCCCAATCTAGGACATGAAATAGAGAAAGAGAAACACCAAAGTTTCAATTACCCTTCTCTCCTTAAACTCCCCCAAACTTGCATTCACTTCGAATCTCTGGCAACAGACTTTGTACCTTTTCCCAACTACAAGACAATTTCGGACTTCTTCCCAGCTACAAGAGATTTTTGCACTTCTTCCCAACTACAAGAGATTTAAAACTTGTGTGTGAGAATGATGCTCCAAATGAATTCGATGAGCTTCCTTTTATAGGATTCTTGTGGGGTCAAATAAGGTCATCTTCTTCTAGGCCAACATGGTGTGGAGGTTACATAATTCATTTTTGACTCAATACTTAACCTTTTTAAATGATTCAAAAGCCCAAGAAGGGTCTCTTTAAATATACAATGACTCTATAGACTTAGAATAAATCCTAGAATTCCTCAATGGGGACTTTGACCTAGAACATGATGACCCAAGCATGAAAACCATGCTTTAATAAGTCACAATAATGATAATAAAATTTATTTTTCTTTATTCTTTTGACAAGTACATTACATGATTACTCAAGTACATTATTGAAAACGAAACATAGTTACATTTTCCAACAGCTCTGCTTGTCAAGTTGAGTGATTTGAATGTCCATGATGATAACATTTGTGATAGTGTACTACAAACTTCCTTCCAGAATGAGGCGCTTAGAGGATTTTTAGCCAATGGGACTCCAAAATACTTTGATGGAAGGGATCCGATTGATAAATCCATAAGATGGGCCATGTACCTTTGAATCTGCATAGGGGTGTTAAAAAATGATCAATTTTTCTTTGTTGAGGGACACACTTGTAGCTAATTCGAACTTCTCCAAAATATCATGCAAGGCTCAAGCTCCTCGGATGGATGTCTCTCCAAAGAGCATATTATCGTCCATAAATTGTTGATACATCACCGAGGGTTCTGCTGCTGAGATTTTTATACCTTTAATTCATCCCCTACACTTTTCCTCCTGGAGCAAGTGCCCCAGTCCTTTTGCCACTATAATAAATATGAATGGAAAGATTGGAAATCCTTGATGCAAGTCCTTACTAGAGAATAAGTTCTTAGAGGGGGATCCATTGAGAAGGATGGAGAAGAAGGGGGTGGTTACCATAGATCTAATCTAGTGGATCCAATATTGTGAGAAGCCAAAGACATATAGCACCTGGAAGAGGAAGTTCCAGTTTAGGCAATCATATGCTTTGGATAGATCCAACTTCAGTAGCATCCCTGCTTTCCTACGAGATTTCAAGTAGTTGAGTCTTTCGTGAGCTGAGACTATGCCATCCAGGATTTGGCATGCTTCAACGAATTATGTTTTCTCTAGGTTGATTATAATTTTTAACAATGGTTTTAGTATATGCACTATGAAAAATGAGATGATCTTGTACAACACATTTCATAATGTGATTAGTTGAAATCCACTTGGTTTGTCAGATTCATGGGATTTGGGAATCAGGGCTAGGAATGTTGCATTAAGATTGAACCAAATTTGTTGTGTTCTCTGAGCTTCCTCCACTAAATACACAATGTATGCCCATAAATGGCCAACAAGCTTTGTAAAATTCTGTAGTATACCCATATGGTCTTGGAGCTTTATTGTTCAACATTTCTTTAACTATGAATTTTATTTACTCTGTTGAAACTAATCACATTAAGGTTACATTTTTCTCTTCTGTGATTAGCCTTGGCATTATTTCAATGATTTGACTCATGGATTTTGTTTGTTCCTGGTTCCCTTCTATCAATATATTTGAGAAATATGAGAGAAATTCATCCTCCATTCGCTTATGATCTTGTACCCTCTCACCTGAGCTAGCACATAATGAGAGAATGCAGTTGCGGTGTCTATGGTTGAGCATGGATTGCTGAAAGAATATAGAATTTCTTTCCCCTTCTTTCAACCACTAGATGCAGGACTTTTGGCACCACAATATCTCTTATTGTTTACGTCTTTCCTCAAGCTCATGAATAACTTTTCCTTCTTCTATGACAATGTCCTCTGATTTTCCTTCTTTGATTATTTGACTTTGTAATTCTTCCATTTTGGCCTCCAGTTTCTTCGTTTCTTATAGAATATCACCAAATTCCTCTTTGTTCCATGAATTTCTTTTTAATTTTAATTCTTTCAGTTTCTTTTGGAATATATGCATCCTACTATTTCCGTCCTCTTTTATTTGTCCCCGCCATTGTTCTAGTTTACTCACAAACCCCAAATTTCTCAGCAAAAACTTTCAAATTTGAATGGGAAATTATTGGGGGCTACTTTTAGATTGATTTTGAGCCTGATGGGCCAATGATATGAGCCCATACTAGGAAAAACCATGGCTCCTAAGAAAACATATCGAAGGAGAATGTTCTCTGTTACTAAAAAATGATCCAGTCTGCTTGTGATTTGACGCTACCCACCCTTATGATTTCTTAAAGTGTGAATTCCATTGTGTGTTTCTACATCCATTAGTTGAAAATCCTGTATTGTGTCATTGAACAAGGTATAAACTAGATCTAGTCTGCAAACCCCTCCTCTCTTCTCTATTAGATCACGTATCATATTAAAATCCCCACCAACTATCCAACCTGATTTATCCAGTGAATCATTTATTCTGGAGAGATTCCATAGAAATCCTGCTGTGATGTTAATCCACACATCTGAGCCTATACATCTAAACTAGTCTGTTAGACTATTTTTTGATACCTGCCAATGTTGGAAAGACACACAATCAAGATCCCAGATGATGGCCAAACCTCCAGTTGTGCCATGAGCATCGATTACCATAGCCTCACTATTTCACCAACATTTAGATAGGAATTTATCGAGCTTATTGCTAGATATTTTAGTTTTTTTGCAGTAAAACAATCTCTGGGTTTTCTTTAGTTATTTGAGATTTTAGGTATCAGAGCTTACTTGGGATGTTTAGGCCCTGAATGTTCCAAGAGATGACATTCATTGATTAATTCATGGAGTGTGCAAGAAGTGCTCTGTGAGTTGACTCATTTGCCATGAATTCAGGAGGAACTCCCCTGCTTCCCTTAAGGCCTCCTTAGACATTTTGCAATTGCTTTTCCTTCGCTCGACCATTGTTATTTCTGATTGAGATGAACTTTGTTGTCCATGTTCCTTACCCACGAAGATGTGCTTTAGGTCGCTGTCCTACTGGGATAATCTAGCACACCATTGGCTGAATAGGTGTCAGAAGTGAAACAATTGGTTAGAAGGATATCCTTTATATATGCATTTACCTAGACTCTAAAGAATTAAAGCATTGCTTTTTCATCTAGATTGAGGCGATCTTGCTTCTCTTCTACTTCCAGGAGTTTTCTTGTGTGCACTAACACCTCTTTCAATATTTGATCTTCTTCCATATCCTTCAGATTTTTCCATTTAGGATTAGTCTTCTCTCCACTTGACATTGGTTGTGTTGCTTCCTTTATTTGAATGGCCATTTGTGTGTCCTTCGAGTCAGTTGGTTCATAAGTATCCATATTTCCAAGGGTTGCAAACGAGTTTTCGCCCAATAGTTGTTGAGTGCTGCTAGGTTTACCTTTTTGTTGGACTTGTGTCACCATGGCTTGAGGTTGGTTTGAAGCTTTCGGGGTAGGAGTCGACTGAGGTACCAAAGGGTTGGGATGGGTTTTAACTACCTTCCCTTTCCTTGCTCCTACCTTTTGGAAGGCCTCTTCATCATTTTTGTCCTTCTCTTGTTGTTCCTCCCCTATCGTGAGGGGGTAGTTTCTGAATAGTTGTCCATATTCATGGCACCATCTGCATTTGAAAGGCACATGCTTGTAATCTAGCGGCTTCATCCATATTTAATCATGATAATCCATAGCTATTGATTCTGGGAGAGGTTGTGAGATGTTCATGTGGACACATATCTGAGCATATGATGCATGTCTCGTCCGTTTAGTGATTTCTAAGATATTGATAAATTTCTTGATGGAATTGTCGATTCCTTCTAATATATTGAGTTCCCAAAAATCCTTTGGCAGCAAGACTAGTCGAACCCAAATTGGGGCTGCCAGAAGTTTTTCTTTCTCTAGATTATAACATTCCTAATAGAATCTCATGAATATGCCTGCATTATTCATAAAATAGGGCCATTTTCAAAAAATTTCTTCTGATCCATTAGATCTTGTAAGATTACTGTGAAAAACCCTTTAGTTCTTAACCTCAATCTAATGGGTCCATTAGAGTTCCATTTGGCTAGGATCCATTGGATTATGTCCTACTCATTTGGCCATATCCCTAGGTATTTACATATGATCGCATCGTCCTTCATAAATTTATGAGATTTTTCCAATTAGTTATTTGAGATTATAAACTTAGAGTTTGTTGCAACTTTTCGAAGGCAATGGCCTCACATGCAAACTTGCCATTACGCTCCCATCACTGGAGCCTCTTCTAATCACTTCCCATCTGTCTACGAATTCAATGGCTTGTTGAACCCCTTGCTGGATCCATTAACAACGAATCTGTATGAGGAGACCCCCTAGAGAGGCCACTCATTAGACGACCACCACTACAAGCTCCCATCAAAAACCAATCTGGTCTAAAGAAAGTGATCGCTAACACTTATGTGATTACAAACCAAGTCTTTGAAACGTCTCTAAAACTTTCATTACAACAACTCTACTTTTTTTTAACAAAATTAATATTATAAAAATAATTTTAATTATGTAAATATTTAAAAATATTATTTAAAAATATTATATATAATATATATATATTATATTTCCAATGGGCATAATAAACTGTTATGGTCTATTTTAAAAAAACACAAATAATTTTCTTTTTAATTAAACTATTTCCCAAAGAAGATGTGATTATAATTGCAAACCTATAATATTTAAAATTATAGAGGACAATTTACTACATTATTAATTTTAAATAATATATTAGAGGACAATGTAACACATAAATCATTATAATTTTTTAAAATAATATATCTAATTTGTATAATTTTAAATTTATTTTCCTAAAATATTATTTAAATGTAAGTAAAATGATTAAACTATTTAATCAACAACATTTTAACCTACACCATTTAAAGCATGCATGTTTACTATTTACTTTGCAATTGCACAAATGGTGTAACATCTGGAAATATCTCAAAATTAATTTGGTAATATGATCGGAAGGGTGTTATAATATATAATTATTATTATATGTATTAATATTAATTATTATTATTATTATTATTATAATAATTCTGAGGTATGGAATTTGTTTTTAAGATTTTTAAATTTAATTATTAAACAAATTAAATTTTTCCTTGATTAAATTATAATATATTATTTATTATTTAATCAATAGGAAAAATGGCAATTAATTAAAACATTAAATTATAAGATATTCTATAGCAATTTATTTTATAAATCCAAAGTAAGATAATTTAGATATATTTTCGGCTCATCAAAGTTACATATATTATATCTAACTTAATTTTTTTTTTAGATTATACAAATAGTGAACTAATTTCAAATAATATCATTATAATTCCAATTAACAATATTAATATGTAAACTTCCCTTAAATTACTTTGACATTCCCAAATGGGTTATGTAAGAAATAATTATTTCTACAAAAAAGATCCATAAACTTGATTCAAGCAATTTATGTATTTGCTAAAAACTTGACTGACCTTGAGCTTGCTATAATATTTGCACATTCAGATTCTACTGCTATATCATCAATAGGATTATTTGCAAAGGGTATCTATTTAAGAATGGATCCTCTAGATTCAACATCGATTATGCTCGAACCTTGGATCGTAGGCAAATAACATTGGGAAACTACACAACATGTTAAGCAAACTTTAAAATGTAATAAGGAACTTCAAGACATTATAATTATTCTTAGAATAGATGAATTAATGGAGGCAGGTAATTTAATTGTAGCAAGAGCAAGAAAAAATGAAGGTTTCCTCTCACAACATTTTTCCATAGTAGAGGTATTCACAAGTTCCCTGGGAAAATATGCTAGTCTCATGGGAATAATTAGAGGATTTCAAATGATCATCTATGCAGAATTAGATGGTCTTAATGACCAACCTTTTTATTTAATGGGTAATATTGATGAAACTACCATGAAGGCTATAAACTCCAAAATGAAAAGTTAATTACGAGAATGACCTTAAATATTCATGTATTGTCTAATAATTGAGTCATTTGGGATTCATAAATTAAAGAAGTAGTTTTATGTACTAATAATGATCAAAGCAATGTACCATCTAATCATGCTTCACATGTGGTAGTTGTAGATATAAGAGTAATGAAAATACATCTCAATGAGTAGTGGTCAACTATGGATTTGTGGATAGTTTCGCCAAGATTGACAATGATAGAATCACCATATTGGTAAATAATGTAAAGAGAGATGTTAACACCAATCTCTAAGAATCCTAAGAAGTTTTTTAAATAGCTAAAGATAACTTAGAACAAAGGCAAAAGACAAACAAGTGAGGTAGATGTAGCTTTGTAAAGATCTATAACATGATTAGAGGCTATTGGTTCTATGCTACCACACATTTAATTAACATTACTTATATGTTTTGAAAATGGATTCAATGTTCCACTTTGATTTGAACAAGTGGAGTAAAACTTATTAGATGACATCAACTCTTAAATGGTATTTATTAAGTTTACTTACTATAGAATTTCAACCAATGATTCTCGTCATTTGAAAGTGATACTCTAATAACTGAGTTAAGTGGCTAATTTATTCTCATAGGTAAAATTGGACTTATAATCAATTATAAATAGAATTAAATGTATATACAATGTATTTGTCCCTAGCATAGATCGAACTTATTGGAACATGTTGAACCAGAATGTTAGATGATGACATATCTACCTTGATAGAAAGCGATCCAGCTTGTTAGTATTTAATAATGTATCACCATGGTTGGAAATGAAGGGCCATAGCTTAACTAAGTATAGCACCTTGATGACACATGCACAAATGGTTTTCAAGAGGGTTTATCTATTTTTCTGATCCATAAAATAAATTTTATGTAAAATAGTTTGTACTCTATTAGTTTGTTTCTCTAGAGAACAATAACATGACAAAGATGAAGTTCAACCTAATTCACATTACAAACCTAATTGATATGGTCAATTCCATCTCCATTCAATGAAAGCATAATGAGTATAATAAAAGGACCTAAAATAGATTATTTTGACATTATGAACTTTTAGGTGCATAAAGTGTCATATTTGACTTTTGGAGCAATAAAGGAGACTCTATTTGAATCAATCTATGCTCATGCAAGGCAGACCTATGTCAAGGAAACCTTTTGAATAAATTTGGTTTTTCTCTTGAAGGGTAAGAATTTGAAGCACATGGAGCCATATTAGTATCTTTATGTAAAGAGGAGAATGTCAGACTAATCAATCTTTCCATTGGATAATGAAAGAGCCCAATGTGAGAAAATACATGTTGGGTTCTTGAAACCATTTGAATTATTCTAATAATAGGAACTCTAATTTGTTCTACTAAGAAGGTCTATGTTTTGAGCCTATATATCCTTATACCTTCCACTAGGGAATATGATCTAGGTGGATTTTGGTGGCCACCCGCCAAACTCCACTTGGACACCCACCATTGTTTCTTTTAGCTTTTTAGTTTCCTTAATTGTAGCACAATTTACTATTTTTATCAGTTTTTCGGGTCCTGAACTTTCGGAGCCATTTTGAGGCCCTAAACGATGTCTTTTGGGAAAAATGAGAGCAACATCGGTCCATGGACCGATGTTGCTCTTCCTAAAGTTGTAGTTCTCGGATAGATCTTTCTAACAAGATATTGTGCATGGCAAACGGAGATCATATGCTAAAGTTATGACCCAGAGAAGTTGATGTACCAATTTACCCAAACGGGGTCCACAGTTTGACGTTTCATCTTCTAGGGTTAGGTTTTTGGATGTTTAGGGTTTTCCATTGTTTCTCAACAATAAATAGGCCTTCAAGCCTTATTGTAACACAATTTAGAGGCATGTAGCCACCGCATCACTTCTCAGAGATAAGCTACCATTGCCCTAGCTAGTTTATTTCCATTTCTGTTTGTAAGCATATTTCAGTATTACAGTAACAAAATGAAGTATTATTTCTATTGCATATCTATATGTATGGTTATATCTTTAATTTGTTTCATTCCTGTTTAAATCCGGATCAATGGTATCAGAGTGGTCTGCTCTTTCTTTGTCTTTCTTTGCATGTCCCTAATGAGGTCGTGATATAAGGAGTCAGGGCTTGAACTGGTAGAACCCTTGCAAGACCAACCTAGCAAATCTCGACGGCCTCCCATGGCGGATGAAAAGAAAGACGAGGGGGCAGGAGATCCTATCAAAATCTTCCTCGAAGAAACCCTTAAGCGACAAGGGAATGCAATGATGGACAACTTTGCCCAAATCCTTCAGCGACTACCCAGGGGTGACACATTTACTTCCAGCAGCTACTCTGGAAGCACCACACCCATTAAGGTAGAAGTTAACTTTGACATTCCCATATTTGAGGGTCGGATAGATGCAGGTGTCATAGATAAATGGTTAAATCTGCTAGAAGGGTATTTTTCTGTTCATGATTTTTCCGGCAGGGAAAAGATTACTTTTGCTCTTCTCAAAGCCGCCCCCCACATAAGGACTGGTGGGAAACCTACTGTGAGTAGAAGGATGAAAGTGCGACCTCACTGTTTTCAGCTGCACCCACTTGGAATTCATTCTGAACTGCCATCAAGGAGCAATACTACCCTATCAGAAGCTTTGAGGATCAATACATAAAGTGGACCATGCTGCGGTAGGGAAGGGACCAAGACGTGCAAGAGTTTACCAATATTTTCCATACCCTTCACATGAATTTGGGTATCAAAGATTCAGAGCAACATTTGGTACTCAAATACCGTAGCTGTCTGCACAAGTAAATCCAAGAAGAAATAGAATTCTTGAACATCTCCTCACTCGACACGACATACAAATATGTCGTCAAGATCGAGCAAAAGTTTAAACAGAAGAAGCGAGACTTTGGATCTACGAATCTGAAGCAAGGGAAAGGTGCCCCTAAACCACAAAATAAAGGACAAAGCCAAGGCAGGGCAGCCCAAGACAACCCACCAAAGCTGCAAGAAAAGAACAACGCCACGAAGCCAAGAAAGGACACAAGACAATGGCATGAGTTCCATAAGAACTCCACTCACAACACAAGTGAGTGTTAGGCCAAGCAGTCACTGGTGGCCAAGCTAAAGGTTTCACAATTAGATGCATGTTTCGACTCTGAGTCAAAACTCGACAAGGGGAATGACAAAGGGAATCAGATTATCGATGCGAAGCCCAACACCATCGTTGCCACCACGAAGATCTAGAAGGAGGAAACCGAAGATCCAGAGGAGGAGGATCATCTCTTCCACTCCCAAATGTGGGTAAAGGGCTCCTCGCTACAGTTCATTGTCGACAGCGGGAGCTAAAAGAGCCTCATTTCGGCAGAGATTGTGAAGCAGCTGGGCTTACCGACCACATCACATCCACAAACATTCACCATCGGGCGGCTTCACCGAGGACAGGATCTTCACGTGAGCCATTAGTGTCACCTTCCATACAACACTAAGCCCTTCAGGGATGAGGTATTTTGTGACGTTGCTCCCCTTGATGTTTGTGATATATTATTAGGACAACCATACTTGTGGAAGCGACATGTTGTGTATGAATCAAGGCCCCGTGCTGTTATTGTTACTTTTGGAAATAAATTGTACATGATACTAGAGGTAGCATCGCCTACCACCATCTGTTTGGTTACTACAAAAAAATGCAGTAAGCTCATTTTCAAAACCGAGAAATTTGTTTTCCTGATGATATGCCCTCAAGCAAAGAAGAAGACAGTGGCCACAACCTCCAGACAGGACCCTCCGCATGACAACTATAGATGGACAAGGTCATGGAGGAGTGTGAGGACATCTTCACCTCCCATGCAGGGGTTCCTCTGCACTGTCAGGTCAAGCACTCCATCAATCTGATCCCAGGTATGCCACTGCCCAATGGACCAATCTATCAGCGCTCCATTCTGGAGAACGGTGAAATCAAGAGCCAAATTTAGGAGTCGCTGCAAAAGGGTCACATTCGTTCAAGTTCATCACCCTGTGGGAGCCCAATCGTGTTGGTATAGAAGAAGGATGGGACTTGGAGACTCTGTATTGACTATCAGGCGTAGGTGTTGAACAAGATCATTGTCCATAATAGGTACCCGATCCCAGGGATTGATGACCTCCTGGACCAACTGAAGGGGGGGAAAATATTTCAGCAAGATCGATTTGAAGTTAGGATATCACCAGGTACCAATCGAACCCTCCTATGTGTGGAAGACTGCCTTCAAAGCCAAGGAGGGCCTGTTTGAATGGTTGGTTATGCCTTTCGGGTTGACGAATGCTCCTGCAACCGTCATGAGGCTAATGGATGACATCTTGCGGTCATTCACCAACTCATTTGTAGTGGTATACTTGGATGACATCTTGATCTTCAGCTAGAGTTGGAAAGAGCACCTCTACCACATTCGACAGGTTCTCCAAACACTGTGGCAACACAAGTTATGTGCCAATTTGGAGAAATGCACTTTTGGCATGACCCAGGTTTAGTATCTGGGATACATTATTGATGAATGGGGGGTGCATGTGGATCCAACCAAGATCCAAGTCATTTAGGATTAGCCATCTCCAACCACTTTGACAACACTCCGCAACTTTCTAGGTCTTGCTAACTTGTACCGCAGGTTCATGTTGGGATTTTCTCATATCACTTGGCCCTTGAGTCAAGTCACCAAGGGAGGAGCGAGAGAAAAATTCTTGTGGTCGAATCTCAACAGAAGGCATTCACAGAGTTGAAAGATCACCTCTACTCGACACCAATGCTCACATTACCAGACTTGCAACAACCATTTGAGGTCGAGATAGATGCCTCTGACTATGCTATTAGGGCAGCCCTTACTCAACACGGGCATCCAATGGCATATCACAATGAGACGCTTTCAGACATAGTCCAAAAGTATCCCACTTATGGCAAAGAGATGTATTCCATTGTGCAGGCTTGTTGACAATGGAAGCATTACATTTTGGGGAAGGAAACGGTCATCCACACAGACCATCGACCCCTGCAATTCATATAGACCCAAGGGAAATTGAAAAATGATCGCCATCATAAGTGGTCCACATACCTGCAACAGTTCCATTTGAATATCAAGTATAAGAAGGGCAACATCAATAATGTTGCAGATTTCCTTAGTCGACCACCAATCATGGCGTTAAATACCGTGCTCAACTCTTGTGGGAACAACACTTCTGATTGGCCACTTCTCTACAAAAGCGACCTAGAATTTGGCCACACATACTAGGCACTCTTGGAGGGTTAGCATGTTCCATATTTTCACCTCTAGGATGCCCCGTTATGCCACCTAGGTGACGTTTGTGTTCCTTCAAGAGAGCGTGCCAAGATTATTTGGGAAGCACACTACAGTGGGGCTGCTGGGCATTTCAGGGTCGAAAAAACTGTGGCAGTACTGCAGAAGCATTTCTATTGGCCGAATCTTCGACAAGATGTCGGGAAGTACATCAGATCATGCACTGCCTGTGCCATTGCCAAACCAAACATCAAGAATCAAGGCCCCTATACCCCGTTTCCTACCCCTAGTCGACCTTAGGAATCCATCTCCATGGATTACATGTCGGGCCTTACTTCTACTAAGCATGGAAATGACTGTGTTTTTTTGGTCGTCGACAGGTTCTCAAAGATGGCCATTATGGCAACATGCAAGAAGAATATCACAATAGAAGCCACTGCTAAACTCTTCTTTGAATGAGTGTGGGTACACTTTGGGATCCCACAGTCTATCATCTCAGAACAGGACAATAGGTGCCTCAGTACATTTTGGTCCAATCTCTGGTCGATGTTGGACACCAAACTCACTAAGTCCACAACCTTCCATCCTCAAACTAATGGCCAGACAAAGATTGTCAATAGGATGATCGTATACATTTTGCACATGTACAACTCAAAGCATCCACGCACATGGGATGAGAGCCTCCCCTATGTTCAACACAGCTACAACCGGGCTCTCCACAGCTCGACTAACCACAACCCTTTTCAGGTGGGCTTGGGATTCCAAACACCATGCCCCATTGATGTGGCCATGCCGTTTGCAGCTACTCACACAGATTCGGCTCTTGTCTAGTCCGAAACAGATAAGGTAAACAGCTTCTTTGAGCACATCCAACATATTTTCTAGCAGGTCTATGACATTCTGGAGAAATCAAATGCCAAGTACAAGTAGTGACATGATCAACATCGGGTGCCACATAAGTTTTAGGTGGGCGACAAAGTCTAGTTGCATTTACAAAAGGAACACCTTACCAGAGCCTATCGGAAACTTAGACCACTCTGATATGGTCCTTACACCATTACCAAGGTTGTGAGAGACAATGCATTTGAGCTTAGCATTCCCCCATTCCTTGGCCTGCACCCAGTGTTCAATGTGGATCGCCTTCGGCCATACTTTCCACCATTACTAGACACATCCGGCATTGCAGAACAACTCACACCCACACAGTTAAATCTAGATTGCATGGAACAAGCTAAAATTGATCGGATCATGGACACACATATCAAGCACACTCGCCAGCAGAATATCCAAAGGTATTGAGTTGTCAAAGTAGACAACTCCTTCACCAGGGCAAGTGGCTCACCAGGCACCAAGTTCAGCCAGAGTTTCCTCATCTCATGGAGGAGGAACTCAATGCAATGGGGACCATTGCTTCCTAAGGGGGGAGGAATGATCTAGGTGGATTTTGGTGGCCACCCGCCAAGTCCACTTGGACCCCCACCATTGTTTCTTTCAGCTTTTCAGTTTCCTTAATTGTAGCATAGTTTACTATTTTTAGCAGTTTTTCAGGTCGTGAACTTCCGGAGTCATTTTGAGGCCCTAAACGATGTTTTTTTGGGAAAAATGGGAGCAACAACGGTTCATGGATTCATGTAGCTCTTCCCAAAGTTGTAGTTCTCAGATAGATCTTTCTAACGAGATATTGTGCACGTCAAACATAGATCATATGCCAAAGTTATGACCCCAGGAAGTTGATGTACCAATTTACCCAAACGGGGCCCACAGTTTGGTGTTTCATCTTCTAAGGTTAGGTTTTTGGATGTTTAGTGTTTTCCATTGTTTATCAACAATAAATAGGGCTTCAAGCCTCATTGTAACACAATTCGGAGGCATGTAGCCACCACATATCTTCTCAGAGATAATCTACCATCACCCTAGCTAGTTTATTACCATTTCTGTTTATCAGCATATTTTAGTATTTTACAGTAATGAAATGAAGTATTATTTCTGTTGCATCTCTATATGTATGGTTATATCTGTAATTTGTTGCACTCTTGTTTAAATTTGGATCAGTATACTATTATATGTATGTATGTATGTACGTATGCATGCATGTCCCCTTATATACCCTATGACTTGACTTTGGAAATTATTGGAATTTCTAAGTCTAACTGTTAGAAACCCTTCATGTACTTTATGATTTATTTCTACCTACTTGTTCTGACTAATTAACAAGTTATTTACCATGTAAATACTGAAAATAAATATGAGTATGTGCTCAACACTTTACAGATCATCAACTGAAGGAAACAAAAACAAGCACACAAGTGACACCGTTGTTTGTGGACCAATGTCCTCAGAAAAACCCAATGCGGGAAAACCAGTGCAACTATCTGAGGGTTTTATTATTATGTAGTTTCTGAATATAATCTAGGTGCCAAAACCCACTCACCCAACAGAGAATAATCTTGGCAGTAGTACCTCTCAGTCAGAGATAGATGTTCCGGCTGAAACCCCAGATAAACACTTCGACAGCTCCAGCTCCAATCTGCCCCACGAAAACCCCATCGTCTGCCTATAGAGACTACATCAACCCTTCCTGGCCCAACATTAGCCCAATAACCCCTGTTTCGGCCTCTGGAGGCATTGCATTAGCCTCCAGAGCCTTTGCGTTGCCCACATTGGCTCTCTGAGGCATTGTGCAACTCCTGGCTGCCTTTGCGTGGGCCCTAGCTAGCTCTGTGTGGCCTTTGGCTGGCTTTACGTCCCTCTCTCCTGACTTTTGCGCTAATTCTCCTGGTACCCTCTCTGCCTCTCTGCTTCTATATTCACTGCCCCTCAGCTGCGACTTTCATCACTCTTTCGACTTCCTTAGCAAACCCTGCCCCAGAAAATCGAAATCTTGATAAACTCGGTGTGTTCTCCAAGTGACCCTCAAGCCTCCTCTTATACTTTTCTCGTTGACAATTCAACGGTCGAGATTGAGTCCCTAATCAATGACTAAGATTAACTCTAGCTTTATCCATGTATTTTGGACCCTTCTAATATAGTTTTATATTAATTCACATTAATATTTTATTTTTCCTAAGTTTAGACTTAGGGACTCCATTAAAAATATTAATTATTTTAATATCTCCAAACTGTTTAGAATCTACCCAAACCATTTCTGGGTATTGGAGATCTCATGTGTTTTAGCCTCTCCACCAATTTTCGTGGCTAGAGCACATCTGATGCTACCCCAAATTAACAAAAAATATTTCAAATCACATCAATCCCATTTCCATATTGAGATTAGATGGGAATGTTAGAACATAGTAGGCATATCAATATTTCTCATTAATCGAGATTGATTTGATACTAGATTATCACACTTAGAAATTATTTTTCATTAAGAATAAAAAATGTGGGAGTGGGGGGTTAAGAAAATAAGTTAAGTAACTGTTGACCTACAAATATGCAATCATCATCCATTACATTATTAAGGGTTATTAATCTAGTTTTGATATATGCAATGTTCTAATGATTGATCCTAGTCTATTTATCTTGGCTTTCATTCAAACAATAAGTAACTAAGATTGATCATTGGTGTAAGAATCCATTCTCAAGCTAATTTTAAAATAGCAGAACATGAAATTTTACATATATAATTTAATAATTAATCTAATGAATACCAACCTGTCTTCTTTGCTGACAATCTTCTAACAATTTGTTTGCTCTGCCGCAATTCTTGTCTGGCTACGTTACTAAAACGGCCAAAACCTCCCTACCGAACTGAGTACAACCTAGGTACTCAGTCTCAGAACGCTTTCAATTGAAGCAATTTGATTCCCTCGTTCCCAAAAACATTAGTATAATCAAGACTCAAGTTTCCTTCATAGCTGTACTACAATATCCAAAATTGTTCTCCACTCTGTTCCCCCCCCCCCCAAAATGGTTTTACCCTTCTCCTTTTATTTCCTCATCCACCGCCTTCTTTTTCTTCTTCGTGTCAATATTATGGTGATGTGTAACTTTTATGAAATCGAATTTGATTTGATTTCGTTGGTTTTTATTTGAATACGTAGTTTGATTTAATAAGATTATTTTGTTTTGTTTTTTGTTTTGTTTTTTGTTTTTTTTGTTTTTGTTTTTTTTTGTTTTTTTTTATTTAAATTTATAATTATATTTTAATTAATTTATATTATTATTTTATTTAGAGGTGGGTCATTACAATTGGAGTGTTATGAATCAAGTGTACCTAGTTACTATGACGAATGAATTCATCCTTTCCTTTTGTCTCAAGGGAATATACAATAAGGGGATCTATAGAAGTATATGTCCCATCCAAAGAGTTTGGATTCTAAGGAAAAAGAACTAAGTGTAACATACAAGAAACAAGTAATTTTTCTTTTCTTTTTTTCAAGGAATAGTTTCTACATTCTACATACATATATAGATAGAGGATTGAAGTATTCCATACTATTTTTCTTGAATTTTCACAATGCTCATTATAGTTTCCATTATAAGATCATCTAGTTTGGAACCACGAAAAAAGAAGGTAATCTCTCTCTCTCTCTCTCTCTCTCTATATATATATATATATATATATAGAAGAGAGAGAGAGAGGAGAGAGAGAGAGAGAGAGAGAGAGAGAACCTTATTTTCACCATATTGGTAAATAATGTAGAGAGATTTGTTGACATCAATCCCTAAGAAGCGCAAGAAGCCTTTTAAATAGCTAAAGATAACTTAGACCTAAGGCAAAAGACAAATAAGTGAGGCTGATGTAGCTTTGAAAAGAGATATAACATGATCAAAGGCTATTAGTTCTACACCCCCCATAACTCTAATTAACATTACTTGTATGATTTGAAAATGGATTTAATGTTCCACCTCGATCCAAACAAGTGAAGTAAAACTTATTAGATGTCATCAACTCTTAAATGGTATCTAATAAGTTTACCTACTATTGAATTTCTTAAATGGTATCTAATAAGTTTACCTACTATTGAATTCAACCAATGACTCTCATTGTTTGAAAATGATACTCTAACCACTGAGTTAAGTGGATCATTTATTCTCATAGGTAGATTTGGACTTATATACAATTATAAATCAAATTAAATGTATAGGTAATATATTTTTCCCTTATTGGAACATATTGAATCATAGAGTTAAATCATGACATACTTACCTTGATAGAAAATGATTCATCTGGTTGGTTAGTATAGTAGTGCATCACTATGATTCGTTTGGTTAGTATAGTATTACATCACTAAGACCAGAAAGGAAGAGCTATAGCTTAACAAGGTAAAACACCTTGTTGGCACGTACACCAATGGATGTCAAGAGAGTTTATGTATTCTTCTAATCATATTTATTTATTTAGTCAAAGGTCCCTTTCTACTCACAAAACTTATGATATCATTAGAATCGATCTCAACATAGTTGATATTCCCTTGACCATTTATTCCCTTCCATTTCAAAGGGAGGGACACATTGTAGCTAAATCATTAGTTAATATTCTTTATTTTAAGGAAAATTAAAAAAGAAAAGAAAAAACATTTTCCATTTTATTGTCGTCATGTAGCATACAAATTAATGTATGGTTGTAATTTTTAATTAAATTTTTTTTAATGAAATAATCTAAAACAATTTTGATAACTTAGTTTATAAAATAACTTAATTTATAAAATAATTATCTATTAAATACATTTATTTATTAATTTGACTATCTTATATAGAATTCATACATTGAAATACAGTTCTGTGTTATATGGAATAAGTTATATCATTTGAGTAAATGAATGATTTAATATTATTGTAAAATGAATATAAATTGTAACATATGATACGATGGTTATTTGATTATTATAGTAATAGTTATAACATATTTTAGCTATATAACAATTATTTATTTATTTATTTATTTTTGTATTTTGAAGCGTTTTTTTTCGATGAGGGTGTTTTATCGGTATCTTTTTTTCCGATGAGATGAATAAACAGTTCTAGTGATGAAATAAACATCTCCGAATTGTGAACACCAATAAACGACAATACACGTGTGCTATGAGAATGAGTAGAGTTTTGGTGGTCCTCGAGGTTGGAAATTGGTCCTACATCACCCCTTGCATGTTCTATGACTAGTACAACTGAGGGATTGTTCGCAAGTTCATATGTCATGGACATGGGTGATTAAATTCCCTCAATCTTAGATCAGGGAATTCTTATGTCTCGAGATCTCAAGCAAGGTCATTCATTATGTCGGCCTAGATATTGAGAACCCTTGCAATGGTGGATTGGTTACGTGGTTAGATAATTCTGACAAAGTTTTTATGCTCATTTATGAGCTCATCATGCGGTATTTTCTTAGGTTTGATAAACTTAAGATCTATCGAGACACTTGGCAAGTTTTGTGAAAGTTTCATGGATTACTCTCTTTCTACTGTACCAGGTTCCCCATATGCGCAATAGATTATATAAGGCCTCGAACGTTAGCTGGGTGGAAAATTTTTGTTTGTTTGGTCGATACTAGAGAACTACCCTACCGACCCTAGGATTCATCCTCCCAGCCTAAGCGGGGACACCTCACGACTGTTACAGTGTCTAATGGTCAGGGTTTAGTTATCCACAATTTTCATCCTTCATTGTCTTTAAGTAGTAGCTACTCTTGACGTCGAGTTTCTCTCAGTATAGTTTCTTGGAATGAGGTCTTCCCTTGATGTTTTTTGTATTTTTCCTGGGCAGGATGGGGACTGGGTCATCCTTTGAACTTATGGTGGTCTTATCACCAGCCTCTTTGCAAGTGTTTGAACCATTCGGAGTGTCGTTTAACTGTCCAGTTCTTGTATGTGGGGTGTGGTAGCAGGCTCTTTTTTTATTTGGTTCTAAACCTGGTTTGATTCTTCTCCCTGGTTCGTATCTCAATAAGTTCGTAAGTGTTATATATCTACTTCATCGGGGTTCTAGGGAATTCAAATTACACCTTCCTTACTACATCATTCTACCTTTGAGTCGAACACCCAGTTTCTTCCTTCACATTCGAGTCAACATACTCTCTTGTTGGTACCACAATTGGGAAGTGTTTTGCCTTGTTGTTGTTGTTGGCAAGTGTTTGGATTGCAGGTACGTCACGACTCCTAGACAAATACTATTAGTGTGACGAGGTGGTGCGCAAGCTATGTCCTCCTCAAGGTATAAATGATTTTTTGGGTGGGAATTTGTGACTAATTTCTTCAACATCGGCCCCCTTGAAGTTAGGGAAGAAATTCTCAATCTGGAAGCAAAGAATTCGAGGACTATAAATACTTCTTCGATTCAGAGATAGTTGGAAGTACTGTGAAATGGGTACCAAACCCTCATAAATTCAGAAGAAGAAGAATTCATTTTTTACATTCCATCACTCACCATCATCAAATGGAGACACTGCTCAACATGGTGATATGAGACAAGCAGGTGGAAAACTACAAACTCTTTGCAGGCCAAGGGGAGATAAAGCATAAAGTAAGGGATATCAGATATAACCTTGATGATATTGTTGTCAAGTTAACCTGCTTAGAATGTTTTATAGTTTCTGATTCAGCAACTCAACGTTGTGCCTCTCAATGTTATCCTGGGAAATCCAGTGCCTCAGAACACCTCTCAAGATTTGACCTCTCCTAGTTCGCCAATTATCATTCTTGACAAGACTGGTCTTCTCACACAATCTTTATTTTCTCTATAGTTCCATTTTCATGCTCGTTTTATGTCTTTGGTTGTAAGTGTTAGTTTTGTAAATAAGTTTCCTATGGATAAGTTGTATGTCAAGTCTCTGTAACAGTTAGTCAAAGGCGCCCTTTCCCAGACTGTTACTTTCAATATGGTCACTGTAAGTCAACTATGTTCAGTCATTGAAAAATGTTTTTGACTTATATGGTATCAATATGATGTAATCCTTAAAAGCTAGGAATGTTGAAGTTTTGGATATGCTCCTGCACTAACAATGTATGTATTCCGTCTAGCTAATAATAGAAATTTTGTTCATATTTACAAAAAAATGTTTTTCTTTATAATATTGATAGAGTATATCTTTTTATATAGAATGATTCATCTTCTTGTCACAAGTAGCCTCAATATTTGCAATGAAGAGTACTTTTATGTATATATTTGTACTAAGAGGCGCTATACAACCCAGTATAGGGGAGATGTGTAGGCATAATATAAAAAATTATGTAACATTTTTAAATGTTTGAAAAAATATATATGGAGAAAATGAATTTATATGTTTAATTAATATTCAAACTAAACATATATAATATAAAATATAAATGCAAAATGCATAATGTAATGTAAAATGTAGAATATAAAATGTCAAATGCAATGTAATGTTATGTAAATGTAAAATGTTATGTATAAGTGAAATACAAAATGTAAAATGTAATATAAAATGTAAAATGTAGACATTAGAGCTACCAATTTGATTAGAAGAAATTGGTATGTCTATAATGTAAAATTAACATACTATTATTTCTTTATATATTATTATTAGTATAATAACCAGCCTAGATCTATTTTAACTTCAGATCTACCAAGCACTGAGATGGATCAAATCTCTTGAGATGAAAACTTCTTTTAAAGTGAATATATTTGATCCATCTCAGTGCTTGGTAGACCTAAAGTTAAGATAGATATAAATTAGTTAAATATTATGAGATCTATGGAGTTAGTTTAACCAATTGTGGGTTATTTCAACTGCATGTCACCAATATTATCGAGCATGATTTTTCTTTCAACAAATCAATTGTGATTCAAAGAAATGTATGGCATGGCATTAATAACTAAAATTAGCATTTCGAATAATTTTTATTTTGAGTATCTACTAATAAAATTAGTATTGTTCACACTTTCTCCTCCAAAACATGGTGACCTGACGTATGCTTACGTTAAAATGTAGGATTTTGCAAAAAAAAAAAAAAATGCACCAAGATATTAATGTGGTTGCTTTCTTTTCAATTTTATTTTTATTTTTAATTTTTTATATAATAATGCTTCCTTCATAACATTTGGTGTATTGTTTATGCCCCATGATTATGAAATAATAGCAAGAACACTAATTTACTCTCTTAGATATATATACTTATGAGTTTGCTTACGTAAATATTTATGTCATTTGAGTGTGATTTACAGTTAGAGATGTTTTACATAGTTACTTTGTGTCTATTTTCCTTTTATAGTAGAAATTTTATGGTAATAGTGAAAAAAGAACTCTAACCACTTGAGGTAGGTGTGACACTTAATTATCTCAATGTTCTTAAAGTATTGTTGGTGGGTAATTCTATTTGAAAAGGCGATTAAATACAAATACAGTTTTCTCTGCTTTTATTAGTCCCTGCCTGGGACTATTAGCATTCGATCGGGCGTTGACGGGGTATTAATCCTGTGTTTGACCGAGAGTGTTGATGTGCATCACGATTTTAACCTAAGTTTTCATATTAACAAATAATATAAAATTTATTATCTAATTTCTGATTGGGCAACAAAGTTGAGGGTCTTATTGCCGGCTTCGCAGGCTTGAAGACATTCCAAGCTGAACATTTTAAGCACAGGGTCGTTTGTCCTAAGTTTTTGGTATGTGTTATGAGTGTCCTGCATGCAGGACAGATGTGTGCATATGGTTCAACTGGGCCAGATGTTTGGAGATCGCCGCTGCGCCCGCATAGAAGGATATGCCCCCGCGTTCAGGTAACGAACCCTAGGTCCTGTGCTTTCAGTTTGTCCCTGCAGCCATTTCGAGTCGAGACCTGAAACTGGCCACGGACAAACCTTTTCGCTTGGGAGGAGGTTTTACTATTCAGATCGCTTGCCAGTATTTTCATTCTCTCCGAGTTTACTTCCTGTCTGAGTTGCGCGTGTTGTCTGTTACAGAGTGTCCAGTTATCAGACACTTTTACTCTGGGTTTTTTTCCAGGTTCCAGCGGATGACGCTCTCTCCCGTTCCAGGTAATTCATGATCACGACACCTCTTTTATTAATTCGCTCCATGACTAGGTTTTCTGGTATCTTATTAGGTTTAATTCATGGATTGAAATTCTTCTCGCAGGTTGTGTACTCTTCAATACCCAGTTCAGATAACCGGAACCCTTGTCGTAGGTATGATGAATGCACAACATTCTAACCATTTGGCATATTTCAAGTTTCTGTCTGGCATGCTTGTTTTGAGAATTCTCATTAGAATATTTACGCATTTCCCTATGAGAAAGACTTTACCAGCTACCAGTCTGGACGGTTTTGCACCGTTCGATTGATTTGTTAGACGATAGAAAGGTTTTAGGTCATAGATCTCACCACTTAAAGCAGGTTTTAGGCCATAGATCTCACCACTTAAAGCTAGTAACTGTTTCCTTGATTTGCGCCGCTGAAGGAGAGGCCGAAAAAAGTGGTTCAATGCATCATACCGCTTTCTTGATTTACGCAGCTTGTCCGAAAGACAAAAATAAATGGTTAAATGAATTGTAACTAAAATTACACCAACAACCAATTTATACAAAGCGGTTTGGCATTTACATAGTTTCCCAGCTTCTTGATACGCATTTTGGTACGAGAATCCAGTGATCTGAAAAGGTTTTGATGAAACGAGTGATGTACCAGAATTCACTCCATGGTTAATCTGTCCCGTTTTTTTGTTTGTCATTTTAAGCGCAATGGGGTTTATGGGTTGTTCTGAGCATAATATCGAAGTAATCTGGAGTGGCCTTTTCAATTGTTCCGTGGTCATCTCGGTTGGAATTTTAAACATAACCTCAACCATTTTTTTAAAGCAGAATTCTTTATATTCGCCCAAAAAATCTTCGTTATTATTATTTCTTTAAATATTTAGTTCTTTAAAAGTTTTGTGCGTTCTTTAAAAGTTTTGTGCTCACATGCAAGCTACAATGCAACAACTAAATATTGTACGCTGCCACAGGCGAGTCTGACACTTAATAATAATATTAGAAATCACTTTATTGTGTTGTTCTATTAGTTAGTCTCGAGTATAATTTAAGCATTTTCCAGAGTTGAATGATAGCTTTACAGTGAAAAATAATACTAGAAATCACTTTATTGTGTTGTTCTATTAGTTGTCTCTAATATAATTTAAGCATTTTCCCAAGTTGAATGATAGCTTTATAGTGAAAAATAATATGAGAAATCACTTTATTGTGTTGTTCTATGAGTTGTCTCCAGTAAGCATTTTCCAGAGTTGAATGATAGCCTGCAGAGTTACAATAGTTTGACTATTTTTACTTTCACTGGAGTTGAAAAATCGAAGTTCATGGAGAAGATGAATTTCTTGGGGTTTTCTATATTTAAAGTCTAAAAATTCATCGAAATTGGGATGTATTAAGTTCTGAATTTAGAGGTAAGAAGTTTGTACTTTAAACTTTCCTTAGCGCAGGAAAAAAACTCTTGAATTTAAAAGGTTGAAATCTTTTTCTTTTAAGCTTCAATTCAAAGATACTTATCCAGAAACTGGACAGAGTTTTCTAAATTCAAAGTTCAACCTTAATACTAAGTTATAATAAAGACAAAAAGTTATTTACTTAAAATTCAGATATCTACTAGAATTTCAGTGTTCTAACTCTGAAGTTTTTAAATAATTAATAATATTTTTTTCCAGTTTGTTTACAAATTTTGTCATATATAAATTTTATTCAATTTTCTTTTTTAGATATGTAAAATAAAATTGAAATAATATAGAGCTATTTTTTTAAATAGCTAATTTATTAACATTTGCTAATAGAAAAAGTAATTTCTTGTTTTTATATAACAAGTGAAAAATACAGTGAAAAATAATACATTTATTTTGTAGCGTAGCACAAAGCTTAAGCTTCAATAAAAATAAATGTTTCAGATAAAAAATCAAAATACTATACATAAGAAGGAATATTAAAAAAAGGTACTATACAGAAGAAGGAATATTAAAAAAAGGCTTTCCATGGAAGCTTGAAACAAAAATAAGGTAATTAGTGCGTGAGAAAGACAACAGTTGTAAAATTGCATAGATATATTATTTATGCATGAAAATCAAAGATGAAAATTATTGAATTCCAGATCTGGTTTATCCATGACAAATTGCCTTGTAGGGCTGGGGTTGTTAAAAGATGAAATATTTTTGTGACTTATATGAATTACTAATTTTCCAGTCATTTCTGCTAAGTTCATAATAATATTTGCATCTACTGTTCCAAGTTTTGCAATTCGCTGCAGACCACGGTAGGGACTACCGCCATCGCAATGGCTCCTTGTTGTTGTTTAGAACATCAATTTTAAATTTCGTTGTCATTAAAGTTTTATGGTTGTTTCGAACATCAATTTTAAATTTCGTTGTCATTAATTTAAAAAACGGATGTTTATCACATTCTCGCAAGGAATTATAAACTTACTTTTAACAAGGAATTATAATCTCTCTTATTATAAACTTACTTTTAACAAGGAATTATAATCTCTCTTATATGATCCGAAGAAATTTTATAATTCATTCGTGAAAAAGAATCTATATAATTTTTATGGGAGAAAAAACTATTTTTGTTTAACTATTGTCAGATTATTCACAATAAAAAGATTTTTATTATTGTCTATGTTTCTAGTGAGCGAGTGTGGCTCATCCTCAAAACTTATATACAAAATCTGATTAGAAACTAAGAGATAAATAGGTGAGAGATGCAAGATTAGAGAAGAGACATTAGATTAATTAAACTTTAGGAGGTCAAAATTAGAAAAATATTAACCAAATTAAAACGCTCACAATAATTCATGAAATTAATAACATAAAAGAGGAAGTAATAAAAAAAATTAAAAATACAATAAAATAAACTAAAAGTGATAATTTTATATTTAAAAAATGAATATTATTATATCATAATAATAATGATGATGAATTGGTGATAATGATAACTCTAAATATAATGACAATCTTAAATATAAATAATATATTGAACTATATTTGTAATATAACGAATTAATATATATTAATAATATATGCTAATATATCATAATATATATTATATAACAAGAAAAAAAAAACAGAAATAATTAATAATAATAATAATAATAATAAACATCGGAAAAGAAGATCATAAAGGCCATTGAGATTGGAAAACACATTGGAAATTTGAATAGAGATGATGGTTAGAAGATTAACAGGAACTAGATTACTTCTCTTGTATGGTTTTGCTTCTTCCTGAATCTTATATTCTTATTCCTTTTCTGTGTTTTGTTGGAATTATAGTCAAATGGAGAAATTCGATTTTCCACATCAACAGGATGACTCAGAATGCAAATAGCTGGAGTGACAAGGATTTGTCTCCTAGTTAAATCAATAAATTCAAGTTATAGGATAGAAGTAGAGTTGTGCATGGGTTGATTGCTAAAATTTAGCAATCTAGTGGAGTTATTGTTAGTTAAACTCAGTTATCTGAGCTCTAGTTTAGAATAGAGTTCATAGGAATTCAGTTGAGTAGTAGTAACTATTGTTAACTCACTGACCTCTTAGTTAACTGATCAATTTACTCAAAATAAACCCAATCCTGCATAGAATTCAAATTTCCTAGTTGAGTGGAGGAAAAAGGCATCAACTTATTTATTATTGTATACTAGAGAGTGTATACAATTTGTATGTAGTAGGTGAGACTCTTCTCTTTGGAATTGCACAAGCAAATAAGGGCTTATCCTATTCTTTAGGAGCCAATTTCATTAAGAATTGTGCAAGGGAATAGGAGGAGCAAGAGGCCAAGATTTGACCAAGTATTGTGCAGAGTAGTCTTCGGAGGAGGAGATCAGAATTGCAATGCAAGGTGTGTTTCATGTGTGAAGCAATAATTGTAATTGATCAAATTTTTCTCATATGATATAATACAAACATAGGAGGGGTTTTTCCCAGTTGGGTTCCCTCGTAAAACCATTGTATTCCTTATGTTTTGGTGGTTGCATGTTATTGCATGTGTTTCTAACATGTGTTTTCCTTTCGACATAATAGTAGAAGAAATTTGAGTCTCTTGATTTCAATTCGATCTCATTAGTAGTAGAAAATTTCTTCCAATTTCTACATGGTTTCAAAGCTACGAAAGACTACATAGAAACCTTGTTCTAGATCTTCTCTCAGAGAAATTTCGATCTGCAGATTTTTTGGTGTAGATTCTCTTCAATGCAGGAAATGTCTTTCAATGGATTGAGGCTTGAGTATGCATTAGAGGGCACCTCAAATTTTTGTGCTTGGAAAGACATGATGGAATTTGTCTTGGATGACAATGGAATATGGGAATATACACAAACTCATATTCCAAAACCAACAACATCTGATGCATAAGCACTTGCTCAGTGGAAGAAATACACGACAATAGGTAGGAGGATTATTTTGGAGGGTGTTAGAGATCATGTGGTTTTGAACTTGCATAGAAAGGGGACTCCTTTTGCAATGTGGAAAACTATCACAAATCTCTTCCTGAGAAATAATGATGCCAAAAATTTTGCATTAAGAGATAAACCCAGGAGCATTCGAATGTAGAAAAATGAAACCATTCCTCAGTCTATCTAGATTCACTCAGGTTCGAGATGAACTTGGCGGAGTAGGAGAAAATGTGCCATCATCTGAACTTGTGAGATTAACACTTCTTGGCCTTACTAAATCTTAACACAACTATCAAGATTCTATTAATGGAAGAGACAAACTACTAGATTGGGAGAGAATTTGATCTGATTTGGTGTAGGAGGAGATCAAAAGAAACACTAGAGATGGTGTCACATCCATTGAAGATGAGGAAGGATACTGTGTTCTAGTTGGCAAAGGAAAGAAGGCCAAAGGCATGAAAGCCTAAGGTGATTAAGAATCCAGAGAAAACCATTGCAAGAATAAATACCTCAGTAAATGCTTTCACTGCCATGATTATGGACATAATGCAACCAAGTGTTCGCACATGAAATCCATTAAGGAGCCTACACCAAAAATACGAGGAGAATCTCTTGCATCACAATTCGAGTTGGATTTCACCCTCATTGCTTGCATGGTAAGCACAGTAAGAGGGAGTGAGTGGTACCTAGATTCTGGTGCATCATATCATATGATAGGAAGGAGTTTTTCAGCAACCTAGAGGAGAAGGAATTACAATTACACATAGAGCTTGAAGATGATGGAAGGCATAGTACCAAAGGGATTGACACTATCGCCTTTAAGAGGGAGTTGGGCTCCCATATTCACTTGAAGAATACATAATATATGTGCTTGGTCCGAAGAAAAATTTAGTTTCTATAATTGTACTTAAAGACTGTGGATATGATGTGGTGTTCAGTAATGGGAAATCTTATTTGAAGCATGTTGCTACTCAAAATTTAAAACAAATTGGCGTTCGAGTTAAAAATCTCTACAAGCTGGAGGTAGATTTTTCCATGCATATAGTTATACCTCCAGGAGTGAGGTGAGGCGATGTAGAGTCTTAATTCCAGAGTTGCAAAGATTTGGGCAAGATCCATAGGAGAGCAGCCGTCATTGCAATATACTCTTCTCATGGATCATTACCCTTGTTACAGGGGCCCATAATATTTAGTAGCAAAAGGATCAATGTGAGTTGATGCAATTAGATCTTGAGCGACAACTAGCAGTCAAAGACTCAGAAGAGATCTGCATCTCATAGACAAAATTGGTTTAGTATTTTGGATGCTTCTCAGTCGCAGTTGTTGCAGTAGAAACATCAACAGTGAGAGGGAGTTGTGTTATAGTATATTCATGTAGGCGCAAGATTGGGGTTGTGAAAAACTATTTTCTTGCTAAGAGAGAGTGTTGGAAATGTAGCAAGAAAAGGCTTCATTTGACTTGTGTCCTTAGTCAAATGGAGAAATTCAATTTTCCACATCAGCAGGATGACTTGGATTGCATTTAGTTGGAGTGACATCACTTTGTCTCCTAGTTAAATCAGTAAATTTGAGTTATAGGCTAGAAGTAGAGTTGTGCATGGGTTGATTGCTAAAATTTAGCAATCTAATGGAGTTATTGATAACTAAACTCAATTATTTGAGCTCTAGTCTAGAATAGAGTTAGCAGGGGTTTAGTTGAGTAGTAGTAACTATTGTTAAGTCATTTATCTCTGAGTTAACTAATCAATTACTAAAAATAGATCCAGGCATGCATGGAATTCGAATTGACTAGTTGAGTGGAAGACAAAGGCATCAATATATTTATTATTGTATATTAGAGAGTGTTTTTACTTTGTATGCAACATGTGAGACTCTTCTCTTGGGATTTGCACAAGCAAATAGGGGCTTCTCCTATTCTTTAGGAGCCAATTTCATCAAGAATTGTGTAAGGAAATAGGAGCAAGATGCCAAGATTTGGCTAAGTCTTTTGCAAAGCAGTCCCAGGAGGAGGAGATCAAAATTGCAGTGTAGGGTGTGTTTCATGTGTGAAGCACTCATTGTAATTGATTGGTTTTTTCTCATATGATATAATACAAACAAAGGAGGGGTTTTCCCTATTGGGTTCCCCTATAAAAGCATTGTGTTCCTTATGTTTTGATGGTTGCATGTTATTGCATGTGTTTCTATCATGCGTTTTCCTTTTTGCAAAATAGTATAAGAAATTTGTGTCTCTTGATTTCAATTTGATTTCATTAATAGTAAGAAGTTTCTTGCAGATTTTACATGTTTAACATTTTTGTTTTATTTTTTTAATATTTAATTTAATATGTATATGATTAAATTTGTGATTATTATCTTCTCTATTAATTTCTATTTTTGCTTTTATTTTTTTGTTATATTATATATTATATGACATAATATAATATATATATGATTATATATTGTATATATTGTATATATTGATATAGTAGTATTATATTTAAGGTTATCATTATATTTAGAGTTATAATCATTATTATTATTGATTAATTGTTTACTTTTTAATATTATATAATATAAGTTATAATATTATCATTATCATATAATAATAATATATTTTTAATAAAAACATAAAAGAAATATAAAAATAAAAATAAAAAATTTCTCACTTTTATTTTATTTTTAATTAATTATCTAATTTCATATGCAGTTGTCTATAACACGACTTTTTGAAAAGCTTTCTGGTGGGTTTTTCTGGTCAAAATCCGGCAGCATTTTATTGGAATCCCAAGTTTGATAACTAGTTTCTGCACAATGAAAGCGTCCCAAGGATTTTTCAGGGTGCTGAATCCAAATATGCACTTAAAAAACCATTTTAACTGCAACAAATTAAGATTTAAACTCAATTTCTTCCGACGGATTCCGTCACCGGAATCTCCAAAAAATCGCATTATAGACAACTCCATTTCATATCTTTTCTTGACTATGAACTACAATATTTTTATTTTGAATAATGCCGAAATGACTAAATAAAATTAATTTCTCACCATAGTCCCCCTAACTGTCTCTCTATATATTAAAAATATATCCTAAAAAATCTGAACTTTAAAATATAAATTAAACTGTATATAAATATAAATTAATATTTTAACCTAATTATAATTATTATTATATAAATTTTTATTATAATATAATTAATAAATAATCCTAATATATTATAATAGGTTTATTTTTAAATATTCATGATTATTTAATTGATTTGAGAATATAATAATTTATTTTTAAAAATAAATTATTTAAAAATTTAATACAAATTATTTTTTTAGGATTAGTTTTGATTTGGTGATCAAAATAATATGAAACCATAAAAATTAAGAGATTCAAAGATTAATGCTTTGTGGTAACCCAATCTACAAAAAAAAAAAAAAAAAAAAAAGTTGTGGGCCCATAATTATAGTGGTAATGGCCATATGAATACCAATTATTAATGCAGTAGTCTATAACGCGACTTTTTGAAAGCCTTTTCGGCGAATTTTTCCGGGCAAAATCCGGCAGCAATTCATTGGAATCCCAAGTTTGATAGCTAATTCCTAATTAAATTACTAATTCCTCTAATTAAAAAACAAAATAAAATAAAATTAAACAATAGTACAAGTTAATTAATAAAAATGAATCTAATTCAAACTAACACAATTTATAAAGCATTAAAATTTAAAATTTGAATTTAGAGAAACATATTGTTTATTACCTTTACTGTTATTTTAACTTACATTTTTTTTGGATGCATAATGCAATTTTTTAATAAAAGTTTTTTGTTTTTTTTTTTTTTAAACTTGCATTAAATAATCTAAAAAATAATTCAAAATGATTAAAATGAATTTTAATTTTAATTTTTTTATTTATAAAATTTGAATAAAATGTAGATACTTTTTCATAATATTTATTAATAATTAATATAAGAAAGTATTAGATATATTTAATCAGTATTTTAAAAATTTAAAGTAAATTCATAATTTTTTTATAATGATTAAAAAATAATTTATTATTATAAAAAAATTATATATGTGTATTATGTTTGATAGCATTAAGTTGAGATAGAATTTTTTTGAATTAAGTCGATAGAATGATTTTTTATTTTTTAATTCAATAATTCCCTATTTGGTCATAATGTCTCTTCCTTATCCCATCTTCACCCACTTTAAGACACCTGTCGAAAACACTTTTCAACGTCATATGAGTACGTTGAATTTAAATTCCATTTAAATAGGACGCATTGATTGGCATAACAACATAGGGATCAATAAGTCACGAGGAGGAGAGTAGTCATAAAATATTACATTCATAAGTTTACATTGAAATCATTTTTTATGTATTTGTTATCAAATATTTAACTGACAATTTTGCAATAACTAATTTTTCATATTGCGTAAACATATATGACAATATTCGCACATTGGCTCCTACTGGCCTAATAAATTAAAAGGTACAAGTTCCATATATAAATTTAGCATTTTAAAAATATTACGGCACTTCAATTGTATAGAGTTATCTATTAAACTGTTGATTTCAATAAATTCTAGTCAAATTTAAAAATAATTAAACCAAAAAATCAACTCAAAAAAATAAAAAATAATAATAATAAAATAGTTAAACACTGCGGATCGCAACAAAAACAACTCTGGCCAATATAGTTAAACAATGCGGATCGCAGTATTCATTAGTATCCCACACTCCCACCAATGTGGCCTCCCCCGACCCCTAGAGCCACTTCGCCACGTGGCCCGCGTGAGCATATAATAATATTCCCCGCGTGAGAGACGGTAGGCGGTGGATGTAGTGATCATGCCTCCCTTCTCATCCATGCACGCGCACATCATCATGGGCATGATGCATAATGACGAATGATGTGGCATGGAATCACTTGGCGTGCGGGGCAACCGTCGCAAAATAATGAATAAATCAGATTCTGCACTATTGCCTGCTCGCCAACTGTTACCGTCATCCAGCTGTCAAAACCTTTCCTCTTATTTTTTTCACGCAATATGTACACGTAGGCCGTTTCTGTGGTTAGTGTGTCCCGGTGATCTGCGTGACAAAGGCGTTGCATTAATGGGAGGAGAGAGAGAGGAGTTATCATTATTGTCTGTTTAAGGATTGATGTATATAGTATTCTGTACTTAAAGGTCATACTCTCTCGTATCGCCACGTTTCCCTTGAATAAGGTTTAACAAAAAAATGTACATATTTCTACAGGACAGATGTAACGAGCCTAGTTTGTAGCAGAGCAAAATGTGTGTCTAGGAATCGGTTAGGGAGACACTTATCATTGAGGTTCGGTGGATTGGAAAGTAGGATAATATATATATATAAAAAAGTGATTCAGCGAGCATATACGAAATGATAAAAGCAAGCATATATGTAATGGGAACACATTATAAGGCCGTAATCAAATCTCATTTTTCATATATTAAATTAATCTCATTTTCTTGTATAAATTTAATTTTAATTTAGTCAGGTGGGATCATAGTTTAGTCGTAGGTTGGACTTTGTTCAGGTTTTATTTTAAACTAATTTAAAAGTGACCATTTATCAAAATTTCATTTTTTTTGTTGTTAAATTTTGGTAAGAGATATAAGTTAAAATTAGTAATTGTCTCCAAAGGTGTAAATGTATATTGAATGAAAAGAAGATTTAGGAAGATCGTGTCGTTATGGATACAATCAACTGCTAAATGCATGCACATAATGTCTGACAAACGCTTCAATGCAAACATCACGAGGCAAATCTATTGCTCACAAATTTTGAATGAGCAAAAAGTGTTGATAGGCCTTGCCGAAGGTGTGTCACATCGGGCTATCTAGCTTTTCTTAGCCACATGATGATGCCAACCTTGGATTTCTATCAAGACGTGTGATAAATCTCCATCAAGATCCTAGAAATTGACGACTTGTCCCTCTCGCCGCACAATGGATCCTCCAACAAGATTCCACTAGTATGGTCGACACCACTTAGGGCTCCTAGTAGTCATGCATGATGCAAATTTTTCTTTTTATTCCTTGGGCTACACAACAAATATTTTTTTTGACTTTTCACACCATATCCCCTTCACCTTACAGGCTCAAATGTTGAAAAGGTAGGCAAAGTTTCTTATCCTACATAATAAAAAACCTTTTCATGTTATATATGTCAAAAGATGAAATAAGAGTCGAGGAACCAATCAAAATTTTTCATACTTTTATGGAATAAATATGGAATATTTTTATCAAGCCAATAGAAAGTCTACTTTTTCATGGTCATGATAACTTTTTAATCCATTACACAAGGTTAAAAATGTCATCAATTTAGAATGCTAAAGTATTTAGTATGAATTTTTATTGAACAAATAATTTTTTTCAAAATGTGGGGAGCCATAACCTCAAAGGGTTTGAGGGTTTGGCTTGATTTAAAAGTTTAAACTTAGCACCTCTACCTTAAAAGATGAGAGCCTTGATCAACTTACCATGGGATGACATCACAGATCTATAAGCCTTATGTAAATTATTCAAATATGTAAATTATTAAGATTTCCCATATTTTTGTATGAGAAATGTAACACTACATTATAGATATTAATCTTGTTTAAAAAATGTGTCATAAAGTGGAAAATAAGTTTTATTTATATTTTTAAAAGTCATTGCACATGGAATTGAAAATTGAAAATTATATAAAAAAATTAAAAAAACCACAATATTTAAATGATTTATGTGTTAGTTATTATTTTAATTTTATAATATTTTAGAATTAAGTAATATATAAAAGTGTGTTTCGTTATTAATCTTTGGATTATATATTGAAAATGAACACATTTTGAAACATGAAATGCGTACTAAAAAAGAAAATGACCTTATGAGATTAATTGGCAAAAAACTTATATACCATTTGGCATGAAACCCTAAGGATTCAAAAGTTGAACTTGATAAAAAAAAAAAAAAAAAAAAAAAAAAAAAGGCAATATTAATATATTTGTCCTTAATCTATAGGGTTGACACAAATTTCCAAGTAGTTGTTGATGTTAATATGATTCTCCTAAAGGAAAGAATTTCTAGCTATTTAGCCAAATCAAGCATCACTTTTTTCACTCCATCGACCATAGAGAACCAATCCATCCATGTGCTTCATAAAGGCACCCATTTTAGATCTCTTAAATCACCCACTCCAAATCTCTTAAAAAAGTATTGATAGCTTTCTTGAGGCCTTTGAGAAACAAAAACATACCACCATTCAACACTATGTTAACCATACTAATGTCATCTCCTCCATAATATTGTTTTCTCAAAAGCACTTCTCCATAATATTGTTTTCTGAAAAACACTCTTCCATAATATTTTTTTTTGAAAAACAAGTATTTACTTGCAAAGTTTCCTTTATCATAAAAAAAAAAACTTATAACCAATTCTTCCACAATTTTATCTCTTAATACTCTCGCAAACCTTAAAAAACTCCTTGCAAATAAGCTAAGCCACTCACAATACACATAAATATATTAGAAACAAAATAGAAAAGAGTTATCAACCCTTTGAAACATATGGTGGTGGAAAAACATGAGTATGTTTTTGTCATAATAAACATGAATATATTACGAACATAATAGAAAAGAGTAATCGACCCTTTGAAAAATATAGTGATGGAAAACATGATCATGTTTTTCTCATGATTATGAAAAGAGTAATCGACCCTTTGAAAAATATAGTGGTGGAAAAACATTTGCGCATGTTTTTCTCATAATAAACATGAATATAGTACAAACATAATAGAAAATAGTAATCGATCTTTTGAAAAATATAGTGGTGGAAAAACATGAGTATGTTTTTCTCATAATAAACATGAATGTATTACAAACCTATTAGAAAAGGGTAATCTTCAATACCGATGGGGATGTTTGGGAGATGAAGCTACAACGGAAGGTTGCCAGTCACGATTTTAACTCCCACAATTTTGTTCTACGAGTTGTAGAGGAAGTCACGGATCGACTCCTCTCGGTTCTAGATGAGGTAAGCGAGAAGGGTAGCTGCGTAGATTTGCATGATCTTCTTCTGCATTCAGATTTCATGCAAAATTGTGTTCGAAATCTATCCGACTTGCCGTGATGCGAGCCTTCCTATTTCAGAGTTCTCGGAGACTTTCGATGTGGCGAACGAGTTGAGCACTGCGAGATCCACTGCGCCGAACTCATTGGTGTGGAAGGTAAACAAGATGCTCAACGTCGGCTCGGGGAAGCAGCTAAGCCAAGCGGTGGAAGTTGTGCACCACTTCGCCTGAATGTCGTTCATTGGCGGAGAATGGAGATGATCAATAACGCCCCCTTGTAAATATGATCTTCTCTCTACATTCATGGCGCTTGCTAACCTCCAAGCCAATCTGCCTTAGCGCCACGTCTATGGTTCCGAAGAGTTTCTTCGAGAATCCATCACCACGTTCATTTTGGCCAGCAGAGACACCACCTTGACTGCACTAACGCGGTTCTTCGGCCGCACTAACGCGATAAGACGCAAAAATCCAAGTACCATAACCAAAGATCGCTGCCACTGCGTGTTAAAAAATCATCCGCGAGGTGCATTAGCATTTGCACCCGGAGGAGACGGTCGATTAGGATGGAGAAAACTATGGTAGACCGCGTAGTGATATTGAATAATTTTGGAGGAGTAGTCAATATTGAGAAAACTATCCTAATGTTCACAAAGAAATGAACTAAGAATCAACCAATATGAATAGAACATAATAAGGAGGTAATAGCTTGGAAAATTTATCAGAGGTAATCAATTAATTTTGTTCTCATCCAGAATGACCCTTCTAAGTAGCACATTAACAAGCTGCAATTTTTTTAATTGGTAAACATTAATATTATAATGTTGTTTCAAATGTTTGTTCGAAATAGGAGAATTACAATGGCTTTTGCAATTTTTGTGAGTGTGTTTGTCAATTACAGGGAAAATGATGAAAGTTTATAAGAATTGTTTGAAGATTCTGATTCTTGTACCCATCCTCTGTTGGAATCTTTGAAGATCAACATTGTAAGAGTCGTATGTCACATCAACCAACAAAAAAAAGTACTTTCTACCAATTCATTGGAAAAAAAAAAAAACATGAAAAATGACAATGTCATCCACTACGATGGGAAAAATGGAGAGAGAACTATGCTATACAACCTTAAGGCTTCATTTGAGAATTCTAAATTGGTTACAATGCATTTAATCACTGTAAATATGACACCAATTATGTGTCTAGTATTCAAACAATTCAGAACGTTTGCTTGAAATAACACACATGCTATGTATTGCATTTAAGATGTCATATTAGATTGAGAAAATGACCATATATATACATGTGTCAGAAACAAAACCAAACAAATTTAATGAATAATCTAGTAGGATCAATGATTCCTCCAAGGACAATAAGAATCAAACTTAACGAAAATGCCCCAGGGATATATGAAAATTTGATTAGCTAAGTAGAAATCGATTTTCAAACGCTTATGGTTTATAGTTGACAAAGAATAGCAGCAGCAATACAATTGTTGTGGGCATGAACTTGCATCCGAAAAGCATCCATATATATGACAATAAAGACTCCTAGCATCTACAACAAGAAATTTGTTATTTATACGAAGGCTAGCAATAGAGATTAACATAATAGTTTGTTTGCAAGTATGAAAAAAAATTATGGGGATAAATACATAACCTATTTTCTCAACCGAGGCTCATTACAAAGAATGAAAAACCTTTTATTGGATTCCCATATATTGCTACCTTCTCAATTGGGGCAAGCATGTTTGGTCACAACATTGTTGTATGGATGGAGTGTTGTATAAATATATAGGCATTGCTTGTATGAAGTTGAGGGTTAACAATGAACGACATTCAAGCAATTGCATTTTTTTATAAGCATTCCATTGAGTGGACCATAACCTTTTCAACGTTGCTAATCCATGTCTTGTCAACATTGTGAAGGTACAGAATTTGTAATCCAACATTAATGTCGAGGTTACCATATATAATGTTGCGAGTTGATTTTTTTATTTTTTTTTGTGGTCACACGAATAGGAACAAGACAAAAGCTATTGAAACAATACTAAACAAAATCAGAATAATGCAATTCCAAGTTGCATAATCATGCGAGTCAGATTAACAAGTGGGAAAGAAACCATATTTAAATTTAGTGTGTTATTTTTTTGGTTTCAAATTGAGAACATATTCAAATGGTTTTCTATAGCATCTGTTAGAGCATGTATAAGATGAAATTTTGGAAAGAATTAATTGGCATGAGCGAATTCAAGTGTTTGAAAGGCTACAGTCTTCAATGAAATACATCGTCATTCATTCATAGGAGGGTTGAACATGCTTCCATCTTGCATGAATAATATTGAGGAGGTAAAGCTTATAAAACTTTTTAGGAATAAACATGGTTGCATGTTGCATTAATAATGAAATAGCCATAAACAAGGGGAAGGTTGTCATTATAAGCAAAACATGGGGAATTTTGGTTTGCATAGTCATTTCATGGGTATATTACAAAAGCTAAAACTCGTTGTGATACGTCAAAAACACAACCATGATGTTGTGAAAGGTTGCAAATGTAAGTACACATACTTATTTTCACATCATATCCATGCAACAGTTTGTTTTTCAAGAAAGAGTAAACGTGTGCATAGAAACCTCTTAATGATCATTTAAATTGAAATGTACAGTAGAAGAGGTTCATTTGAAATGCATTCAGATTGATGGGTGGAAAAAAAACTGTTGAGCAATATGGGTTGTTCCATATTAATTTGAAGAATTTAATTGTTGGATATCTTTTCCATATAAAGTTCGAGACTATAATTGTTGATTTTCCATGACATGAAAAAGAAGACAAACATATTCTATTTAAGAAAGGAAATTTTGTTGACAAATAGACAAGGGAATAGGGAAAGCAGGTAGTATGAATGTCATGCAAGTATGGTACTATTCTATAAGAGTTATTGTAGAGTGAATAAAATTTGACGAAAAAACATGTATTGTTTGCTATAAAAGTGGAAGTATGTAGCAAAGTGGTGAAAAAATATTGAAGTCCTTCAACCAAAGTGCATGTTGATTTTGACTATTTTTCCTGTAGGGCGAATGCCTAACCGTAAATACAAGGTGATGTGTGGCATCTACAACACCATTTGACATTTAGATTTGGGACGCGATTGAGGTAATATATGCGAAGTTTCCTGTTTGCATCCCTTTCATGTACATGGATGAGGAAATGCATGAAATATTTAATCCTTTTAAGTAGTTGGAGAGTTGGGCGCGTCCAGTATAGTGGCATAGTATGAGAACGTAGGAATCGGGTTTGTATATCCAAAAGAGAAGCCTCTTGTTCATGTATCTAATGACAAAATGTGTAGAGATGAGAAAGATAATGTGGATCCATCTGTTTATGTAAACAATGGGAAAGCGTGTAAGTGAACATGTATAAATTCATCAATTAAAAGGGAAAACATAGAGGAAAAAAATATGACTAACCTTTTGAAATTAAAAGTATAGTAGAAAAACTTACAGATTTGAAGGTGTTAACATGAGAGAATATATGAAACATTTGCAAGTGGAATGCAAAGGAAGGAAAATAACTAAGAAGAGAAGGTCTTCAAGTAGATCGATTCACAAATTTGGAGGCAAGGTATGCTTCTTCTTTTTTCCTACGAAGGACGTACGAATTTTCTTGCATGTGTGTGAAGGAGAACGCTGGAGAGATGCAAATATCATTCAATGATCTAACTCTAAAGATGGCTGTGAATGTAAGGCCCTGATGATCAATGTTTCCAATGTCGACTGTTGCATTTTGTAGTGTCATGCCCTGTGATTTATGGATTGTTAGGGCCCATGCCACGCGAAGGGGAAGTTGTCTTCGAGAACCCATTGTTACGGGGGAGATGGGTACACATTTCAGATTTGAGCTATCACATGTTGGACCTTTATAGTGCATAAAATCGACCACAAAAAATGGGGGGAGTTATGGAGGGCGAGAACCAGTTGTGTAATGAATAGTGACAACTTTCCCAAGAGATCCATTAACGAGGCTTGCTTCAACCCACAAGTTGCTTGTTAGAATGAAATGTTGACCAATGCAGAGAAGCACTTGTGCAAAAAGCTATTCATCTTCTTGGTTGGAGGAGGGCATTTGTTTTCTTTGTTCAACGCAACAACATGCAATAGGTAGGTTCAATTTCTTAAGCATGGTTGTATTGAGTAACGCAACAAATTCATTAGTTGCATAGAGGTGCATAGAATTGGTGAATGTTACTAGCCCGTCTTCTAGAAGATTGGATTTTGATCGTGTCATTAGAAGGTTCCAATCATCCAATGTGATGGTTGCATTGCGAAGGTTGGAAAGGATTTGACAAAATAAAACTTGTGCAGGATTTGTACCTTGTTGGTGAAAATTTTTGGAAAGCGTGTCAATAGTGTCGAAGCTCTGCCAAAGAGCATTGCCATGGGACCTGCCTACATACATTGGTGTATCTTTAATAGGTGGTAATTGGGTGAGGTCCCCCACAAGGATTATAGATCAACCACCAAATGGAGTGTTTCTATTGGGTGGGAAGGCCTCTTGTAAATGTTTATCAATTTGAGCAAGCATTTTAGGACCAATGAAGCTCATTTCATCCATGAGAATGTATTTGACATGATGGAGTTGTTCTTGATGGCTTAGGAGGGATTGACCTTTTAGAGGGTGTATAGAGGAGACAGGGATGCAAAGGGTAGAGTGTATTGTTAGAGCATTGATGTGGAATTCCGCAACACCGGTCAGAGAAAGTAAGAGCATTGGGTTTTCCCCATTGAAAAAGTTGGATAGGAAGGCACTTTTGAGGCAATCAATTAGGAAAAATTTGCCAATGCCAGCAGTGCCTTGGATGAGAACCCTTAATGGTGTGGTGGAATCAGTATTGGAGAAGTGAGAAAAAACGATATTGAATGCCATGAGCTGTCTTGGGGACAAGGAGGAAAGGGAATGTGAATTTGGAGAGGGAATCTGGTGGAGTGTTGTGGAAGATCAGTTGAATTCTATCAAGGAAATTGTCGTTTCTTGCAAGTGCGAAGGGATGAGAGAGTGATCCCAATTATGGTTTGCATCTGTCACGATGGCCAAACATTTCAATATCATCAAGGAGGATGTTGTTACCTTGGTGGAATTGAGAGAGGAATTTCCATTCTTCCATGTCAAGGGGGCGGGGGGGGCGTTGCATGCATTGCATCAGGGGAGGGATCGTCAGTTACGAACATGGGTGGTTTTAAAGATCTTGGTGAACATGCCATGCTTGATATGTGTTGGTAATTTTCTCCCAATGAGAAACAATTTCCTCATCGATTTCACCAATGTCGTTAGGAAATATACAAAAAGGGTAGTACAAGAGTAGTTCACTTCAACAAAAGTCTACACAGGATGTTTAATCTTTATCTGGGACTGCAACGTACTAAGGAATGACACACACAACCATGGGAGGGAAAATGTGCTTCCAGGGCAATGTTTTCCAGCGGGAGGAGAATGACCAGTCCTGTGCGACTTCAATAAGTGGAAATGACTCTAGCGAATGAGGTCTTTGCATGTATGAGGTGATGAACGATGTTGATGGAAGATGGGCATCCAAGTTTTTTGAAACACATAAAAAACTATTTTTTTAACATTGAGCGAGACGAAAGAATGACAACATTGGTTAAGCGGAACTTTTTGGAGCGTATGACATGTTTCTTGTGCACCAATTTCCCTATCAGCAACAAGTTCAGTCATGAATTTGCAGATGACATACATGGTAGGTGCGTCAGGGGGGGAACTTTGTGAAAGTCGTGCAAGCATTTGGTGGTAACTTTTGGATTTTTCCTCTGCTTTCGTTGCATACTTTGTAATGTAGTTCAATATAGTACGGCGTGACAAAATTGGTTGGAAGTCAATGTTGGCCCTCCAAATTGCAAGCATATGAGAGTTGTGCACATTTGGCTTGTCGTCATTTCTAGCAGGAGTGTACGTTCTCCACCTGGAAGCATCAATTTGGAGAGATGAATTTTCACACAATTCCCAAGGGGCTCCATAGCGGTTGTTGGGCACGAGATCCCCCAAAGGGAAGTTTTGGGGCTAAAAGCCCAAATTTTGGTCAAAAGTTGTAACTCTGATGTAAAGGCTCCGAATTTTGTGGGCGTAGAGTGTGTAGCTTGTAAATGAGTCATAGGGTTGTTCGCCGTCAATTTTTAATGTAATGTCGGCTGTAGAGATCTACCCATGGTCCGTAGACCATGGGATTGTACAAATAGAGCGAGGCTCTAAGTAGTTAAGACATCAATTGATGATCATGGAATAAAAGCATAGTGGAGTATCTGAAGTGTAAAGTCTAGTTTTGGGACATAGAGTAGGAGAAGGCTCTGCAGCTGAGTGCACAGAGGTCTAGTAGTCCACAGCTAAGTGCGCGGACCCCTGCAGCTAAGTGCGTAGGGTGAGTCGAGTCTGTAACAGTTGGAAGCATTAATAAAGAGAAGTTTTATATCATTCCTGTGTATTTATTTCCTGTTTTTTGCATTGAATGTATTGGGTATGAATTGCATTTCTACTATTTATATGATGCGCAAACATATGTGACTGTGAGAATTAAGTGAATGTGAGATAAAGTATCTGTTTATGCGAAGTTAACTAAGATCTTTAAGAAGATAAGTAATATCTGCGATATAGTTTGGGGAAATAGCGCATACCACTACCATAGTAGCACAAAAGCACCTTAGCCCCTGGTTAGGGATGCACGAAGGCAATTATAACAGATCACGAAGGTCTCGCAAGTCAGCACAGTGCACAAAGTGACTTGCGCTAAGGTAGGCATAGTTGGACTAAATCAACACCTCAGACATCTCAAGGGTGCAGAAACTTGGTTCCAACATCCCCCCATACTGCTTCAGGTGAGACTTCGGTCTGCGCTCCACGGGTTGATGCTGAAAGGGCCAGTAGTGTAGGGATTTGTTTGGATAATTAACTTCGAACCTAGGTCAGGCCCCCTCAAGCCAACAACAACAAGCAATAGAGTTATTTGTTTTGCGAAGACATGTAGAGGAATGACAATTTGTGTGCCTTTGGATGTAGCTCACAAGTTCCTTGTAGTATTGGAGTTCATTTGATGCAAAGATTTCATTTGTCGCAAGGAGGCAGGGATCATGTATAAATGAGCGATGCAATCCAGGAGTCCTGTTCTGGAGAGGTTGAGGGTTCGCAACAGTGATGTAGGTATCGAAAAATGCTTTGGCTGCACGAATGTCTGTGACAGTAGCCCAATCGAGGGCATCCATATTACGTGCATCTTCGAACCATAGAAACCCATGTACATGTGTAGAGCCTCTATGCTGCCATTCATACCTTAGTAACAAAGACGGAAAACAAGTAAGAGGGATGCATGAATGTGGGTTTGCAATAATGTTTTGGATTCTCCATCGAGACTGATCTTGTGCATTAGATGGAGGATTGGAAGGCATGGCCATATGCAAGTCATGCTATTTTGTATAAGTTGCACTTAGTGTGAAGAATAAGGTAGGGTTTCCGTATTGAATGATCATGTCGCTTAGCTCCCCTCTAGCCCTGGTCCAAAAAGAACGGATCTCACGAAGGGATGAGCTGAAGCGCATAATCTCGTTCAGAAACTGCTACAGGTGGAGGCGAAGGTTTGCTATGGTTGTTGGTAAGGTATTTTCAAGGTCCCTTTTGATGAAGACAGAAGCAATGGCTTGGCTTCGATGTTGCATGATAAGGTTTTATAGGTAATAATGAAACCTAGGATATTGGCCAAAGCGATTATCATGGAAGCGCATTAGATGCAAAGCATATTCTTGCATATCAACTTTTGCAATTATTGGTTGGTTAATCATGGAAGCTTTGGTGGGGAAGAGGGTGGGGAAGGCCATGGAGAAGAGGCCCTCTGTGTTGTATTCATTGATTGGAGAAAGGTAAACGATGGGCCATTGAAGTGAATGGGTGGGCGTGGAATTGGAGGATTATATGTAGGCAAGTATCTCATCAATTTCTGTATGAGAATTTGGTAGAGTTGCAACAAAGGAGGATGGTTGAAGGTTAGACATGTGTGGGTGGAGAAGTTCATGGTCAAGCTTTTTAGAGAGGGCTTCTTGGGGTCCAAGGGATTTGGGGGAGAGACGGTGTAAAATACTAGAAACTTATGAAGGGGAATCAGGCAAAGAGGAAAGTGCAAGCAGGTTAAGTTGTACAATTTGTAGTATGGGTCATTTTCTAACTTGAACTACAAATTTGAGAGAACACGTGATTTACTGATAAATAATTCATAGGATATGTGGTCATTGTTGGTTTTATTTACAACAAGGATGTCTATTTATGAGAGCATGCGAGGGAGGGAGTTGACAATGCTAGTTATATCTTGAGGGAAGCTAATAGTATGGCCAAAATATTTGAAGCTCCCTCCACGTGCATGTGTTACTTGAAGAACAGGGTTGACATGGGCAATGAGCATCTCTTCAACTTGAGTTAGGTAAGTGAGGACATGGGGTTGGTTGCTTGGGTCCATGTTGTTTGAGGAGGAGAAGCGATGGATATTTCGCGTAGAGGCAAAATGGGAACAAACAACATTGGCATTTAATTTTTTTGTTTTCATTGATGGGTAACCTTCACAACAAGTGGAGCAGAATCGTATGGGGCTAAGTGAATCAATAATTTCATGAAAGCGACGATGTGCATGATGGAGATGGTTGTTGGGTAATTTCTGAGTAGTTGAAGAGGAAGCCACATGGGGGGATTCTGCACAAGGAACGTGGGAGGTGACAAAAGGGCATTAGTTGGAATTGAAGAGGAAGGCTCATGGGGGAATGAATACACATGGAAAGTGGGAGGTGACGAAAGGGCATCAGTTGGAATTGATTGGGAAGCGAGTGGACATGGAAGGGAAAGTGGAAGACTTTGGGTGGATGCTAGGGGATGGAGATGAACTTGGGAAGGAAGAGGCATTTAGTTTGGGTTGGTTTGAGAGGGAAGGTTGGATCGACGATTGTTGTAGAGAAGACACTGACATGCATTTATTCTATCCTTGTTAAGTGCGTAGTGGTGTCGTCGTTGTTCCTTCTATGCAATATTCACGGGGGGGTGGGGGTTGCATAGTTGTTTCAAACAAGAAAAGTTATCTCAACGCCAGAGGTGTAAGTGAAGTAGGAGCAAAGGCAAGTAAAGCATGCATGACAAGTTTTTTTTTTTTTTGTCTTCCTGTTTGGTTTTTTTTTTGTGTTTTGTTTTGCATTACAAAGTATAGTAGCATATATATGGTGCAAGTGTTGCTTTTAGGGAAAGTGTATGCATTATGTAACGTGATGAATGCGAATTGAAGGTGTAGTACGAAGACGGGTGTGAATGATATTTGTTTTGTTTAGTTGTTAGACTTGTTCAAAGTAAAGTAATCCATCCTAGGATGTTCAAATGATTATTAGTAATTGTAAATGCAACTACATGATGCATATTTGGCTTAGGCTAAAGGAAGCCCATTTGTGCATGTGACCATAATTAGAAGCATTAGGTGTGTATTTTTTTCATATATAGCATATCATATTCATATATGCATTTGAATAATGTGTGTGTGTTGCAAAGAAGCTTACATGATGAACAAGGATCATGAAAAGCAAGTGAACGAATGGCCATGTATATAGAAGAGACATTACAAGTGAGAAAATGGGCATGTCTGAACGCAAGAAAAAAAAGAAGAAGTGGCTGCCCATTTGTTCATGAGAACCAATACACTTGAGAGAGGGTACATATAGTAATAAGAAAGTAGTACAAAAGGCCGAAGCATTGTTGAAGATGAGTTCTAGAAAAAGTAAAGTTCGAATTGCAGAAAAGAGGGTTCAACAAGGTGCAAAAAGGCAAGTGGGGATTAATGAGAGTGAAGGTTGGGAAAGGAGTTGGCAATCGGAAAAGGGAGGGGCATAATAGGGAAATTGTTTACAAGGTGAAGGATGGAAATCAATGGAGAAGTGGGGGGGGGAGAGTATGGGAAGAAAAGTGTTAAAGGGCAAGGGTGTATAGAGCAAGAGATGGGGAATAGTGAGGGAAGGGGGAGAAAGGTATGTTTATAGGCGGCGGGGAATTTTTTCCGAGGGGGAGGAGTGGGTTGAATGTCTTGCAGGAGGAGAGCAGACGTGAAGGCATAAGGGAGTTCTTCAAGGTGAATGAGGGTTGGGCGGAGGCGTTCAACGCTGTTGAAAGTGTCTGTTTTGACAGCTAACATGAAGAGGAATCGACGTGACGTGAACCCATTGGATATGGCTCAGACAACTCCTGGATTGCTTGAAAGGAGGAAAAGGTTCTTTACAGATATGCCAAAAAGGCCATGGGTGGCATCGTCAAAAGCAACCACATTTTTGAGTTGCCCAATGTGGTCGTGCAATTCAAGTTGGAGCACATAGCGATAGTCACATTTGAGGAAGGAGCCTTCACATTTTGAACAATGCCATGTCTTGCTAGGTTGCTGAACAATTTTTTTCATGCATTGCAACCCATCAACAGTAAGGGGGAATGCGATGAAGTAGAAGTCATCCAATTCAATTGTTGTAACAATATCATAGAGGGAAACCCATGAAGATGTCTCGATGTGGGGCATTACAAGAATGGCAAAAATTGTTTTTCTTTGCATGCGATTACTGGCTGTGCCGGTGTATTTCCGGATGGCTGATGATGAGGAAGATTTGATGCCTTCTTCTTGAAACCATTGCTTGAGTTGGTGTGTTTCATAGATATCTGGATCTATAAGAAGGAAAGTCATCGGGATAGGTTCGATAGTTCACCCATTGAACTCGATAAGTCGACCCCCTATGATTGCAAGGATTGGGATAATATGTTCCATGTGGAGTTCAGAGAGCGCACGTCCTTCGGTGTGGCAGTGTTCTCCCCACATGGTGACAATGATGCTACTACCAAACTTGTCACTGAGGGAAATAGTTTGTCTAGGAGTTTCAGAACCATCACGCCTGCGGATGATCGAGGTAGGATAGGTTGAGCTAACGACACCGATAACATCAACAAATGAGTCAAGCGGCACAAGTTTGAGTGAACTTATTGCCACAAAATGGAAGGTATAGGAAGGTATTGTTTGATCACCATTTAAAATGTGAGAAAAATTTTATGTGGAGAAGAGGAGGATTTCAAAAGGGAATTTAAGATAGTTGTATGCAGAGTTCGAGACCTTTATGGGGCCATTTGAAACTGTGTAGATTTGGCCAAGCTGGATGAGAGCATGGAGTGAGTTTGCCAAGTCATTGAATGTGGATACATGGATTTCATCACCATCCTAATCAACGAGGTCAAACCCAAAGGATTTCCCAGAGCCATGTGCATTGGTGTATGCACGAAGGGGTGTTTTTGCTAGAACTCTACCTAGGATGGACCAAAATTTATGATTTGAGGTAAGTACCTTAAAAGGGAGAGTTGTTGCAGATGAAGCGAGAAAATTTGTGAAGTTGGTAGATTCGATTTCAATTGGGGGGGTTGATGAAAGGGAAGATACAGTCAATGAGGACGAGGCCGCATGGAGCATTTGTTTAGCGAAGAGAATATGAGGGGTTGGCTCGCTGATTAAAGTTGCCACATGGTGAAGTATTTCAAGTTCGAGGACAGAAAGTGACCTGCAATAAAGAGAATATGTGAGTGTAGAGGGGAAGTAAAACACGATAAAAGCAAATAGATTCTAAAGCGGACATAAAATGAGAGGAAAGCTAGGGAGGATTAGGAAGGATTCCCAGTGTGCAACATGCATAGTATGATGTGCATATGTGCATGAGAATTTTCGTAAGAGCATAATAGAGCCTATTTTCAAGTCTCTGGATTTTGCAAGTGCATCATGTGAAGAAGGAAGCAAGACCACATGGCTGTGAACACCATTAGAAAGGGAGAAATGGTAGTGAGGGGTTGACATCCTAGCAAGGTGTATTTATTTGACAACAATGACTTGGAGGATTGGTTGCATCTCGGTAGAGCCAACAAACAACAATGGAAGTGAATTGGTAGTCAAGGTTGGTTCCATGGTGATACGAATTTGTTGTTGAAAAAAAGGTGCTGTAAGCGAATATCAATTGTAAGTGTACAAAAGTGAAGAAAAATTGGTGTAGTAAAAAGAAAAGAAAAGGTTAAAGAGTTTATCTAAAAAGAGACGAATCAAGAATAAAAATGGAAGGGAAAAGTGTGGAAGATAAAAAAAACATGAGGGGGAAGGAAGAAAAAGAAAGAAAAAGTGTGCTACAAGAAGCGAATAGATAGCTAGACTGTTGTCCTTGTGATTTGTGCAATTTGCATGTGGCAAAGTTAAATGTTTCAAGGGTAGAAAGAAAAGCAAGAAGAAAACAACACCCACCATGATATTGTTATTTTTTGAGTGAAGGAAAGTTTTGGAAGGGAGAGAGGAACGGGTAGGCAATTTGAATCAGATACCTAGCAAACATTGAGGGCTTGTTCAAACAAAGAGGTTTGGTAGTAGCAAGGCAAAGTAGGAAAAAATGTTTTGATTATGGTTTTTGTGTGTAAAGTAAAGTGTTTTTCTAGATTGCTGGCAATTAAAATTTTGCACCCTATTCAAGCGACCTTGCAACTTTTTAGATGAAATGGATCTATGGATGTAGGAAAATAAAAGTAGTAAAAAAAAATAGGCTAGGTTGTTTTATGTGAGAGAAAATTTCCGACTATAGTAAAAATAAAAGAGCATGCAACATTCTGGGAAAAGAAGTGAGAAGGAAAATAGAGGGTACAAAGAAGGGAATAAGATGTATTTCCAGATAACATGTAACACTAGTTAGATAGAAACCATACATAGTGTAACATAATAAGAGATAACAACCATAAAGGAAAAAATTCCACAATTATAAGGGAAAATAAATGTTAAACTAATTTCCTAAGGATAGGAAAAGTGTACATGCATACATGTCAACATGTTAGGCCCCTATACTACTAGTGTAACCCCTTATTATTATTAGTACAACCCCCTTATTATATTGATGTACCCATGTAGTGACCATATTGTTACTATTATGCCCCATAGAAGCCCACTATTGTTATTATTGTGCCCTTACATTATTATTGTTATGTAGGCTTTGATTATAAAATGACCCCCTAGACTCCTATATATAGAAATGAGGTCTTTTCATTTGTATCATCCAAGAATTGTTCATTTATGTAATGTAAAGGAGGTTGCCCCTTCGAAGGGGTTGAATTCTAAGGTGTTTATCTATCTTTTCTATCTTTTCTTGAGCTGGTTTCATAACATTTGGTATCAGAGCTTTGGATTCTAGGGTTTCGCTGCTCCAAACAGGTCATCGTGGCATTTTCAATATAACTTGTTTTCTGCGACATTTCAGAAGTTAAAAAAAACCCATTTGAGAAAACATCAGGCTAAATCTCGGGTCCGAATTTCAGAACTTTTCGCGCTATATTTGCGGAGATATGATCTGAGGAAGTTGGTCTTTTTGCAGACTCTTGAATTACATTCCAAACAGGTGACTTGGGGAAAATCGTCATAACTTTCTCTCTGAGCATCAGATTGAAATTTAGAAAAAAGGTATAGAAAGAGGACGGACTGAAGTTTCTTATAGATATTTTTCAGAGCCAAAAGTCCAAATAGTGACACGTGGCACTTCATACAAGTTCGCTCTTCTGGAAAGGTCTATAATTAGGTCACTGTGGGAGATTTGGCATAACTCTTCATTAGAGAATTCAATTGGGGTTAGACAGGTGGCATTGGAAAGAGGACACAGAAGGCTACTACAAGTCACAATTTCAGAACTTAAAGATCTGAAAGTACAAAGTTACAGGCGTTTCAAGATCGAGCTCCTAAAATCAAGAGAAAACAAGATGAGGAAGTTTGATGGGAAGGATCCGGTAAATTGGATACTTCAGATGGAGCAATATTTTGATCTACAAGGTGTGCCACTGTTACAAAAGGTATGTATTGCATCTTCATATTTAGAACTGGATCAATTTTTATGGTATAAAGGGCTTTGTTCTTGTAAACGACTTGTTACGTGGTCAATTCTCAAAGAGGAAATGATAGCACATTATGAGGATACAAAGAGAAACACCTTCTTTAGAGCAACACCACAACAATTGGAAAGAGTAAAAGGGTTTTGTGACATACTAGAAAGTAAAATTATGGCAACAATGAATTCTACCCCTCACAACTATGAAGATGGAAGTGTTGTTTCTCCTAGCCTTCCACAACCTACAAGGGTTACACCACAACAATTGGAAGAAAAAAGAGAAAAAGGGCTTTGTTACAATTGTGATAGCAAATGCACTAAAGGTCATAAGTGTGTTGAGAAGAAATTATTTACATAGAGTATGAAGAGGAGAAGAAAAGGATCAAGAAACATCAAAAGAAGAGGATATACACCACGACCCTACCCCAGAGAAAGAAGAAATGAATCGGACCATATCTTCTAAAGCATTGGCAAGAATTACCACTCCTCAAACTCTCAAGATAGAAGGACATATCAAGAAGAAAAAGGTGCAAGAAGTGAAGGATCACATCGAGAAAGAAGAAATGAATCCAACCATATCTTGTAATTCATTGGTCAAAATTACCACTCCTCAAACTATCAAGATAGAAGATCACATCGAGCATCAAGAAATGAATCCGACTATATCTTGTAAAGGATCAGAAGAAATTATCACTCCTCAAACTCTAGACATAGAAGGACATATCAAGAAGAAAAAGGTTCAAGCAGTGAAAGATCACATCGAGCATCAACAACAAGTTCTCCAACTTTTAAAGGATAATGCCACTTTGGTGCAAAATCAAACGAAACAACAAGTAGATCAACATCGTAGTAAAAAATGTTTTGATGTAGGC
>APFE030713813.1:142334-173384 GCA_000404065.3 Pinus taeda
CAAGAAGAAAAAGGTTCAAGCAGTGAAATATCACATCGAGCATCAACAACAAGTTCTCCAACTTTTAAAGGATAACGCCACTTTGGTGCAAAATCAAATGAAACAACAGGTAGATCAACATCATAGTGAAAAATGTTTTGATTGGGCATTTTTACTGCTACGTCTCAAGCAAGCTATTTATGAGAAGGAAATGTTGGAAATACTATATGCACTTAAAAAATGGCGACCTTACCGAATGGGAAGACTCTTCAAGGATGAGGATGTGGAAGCACTGTTTTGCGCTATTTCTATTATCCAACCAGATTGGATAAACGAAGCAAGGGATGAATGGAAGAAGGATGAAGAAGTATGGCCACTTATTCAAAAGCTGCAAAAGATCCCAATTCAAACAATATTGTTAGAAATTGAAGAGGAAGGAAAAATCATATTGGAACCTGCAGCAGTCAAAACAAGAACTCGACAGCTACGAAATTGATCAATTTCAGAGTATCTCATCAAGTGGAAGAACTTACCCGTTGAAGATTCCACATGGGAGGACAAGAATTTTATACAGAAGCATCAGGAACTACTCAAGCGTTGAGGACAACGCTTTTTGAAGGAGAGGGGCATGTTAGGCCCCTATACTACTAGTGTAACCCCTTATTGTTATTAGTACAACCCACTTATTATATTGATGTACCCATGTAGTGCCCATATTGTTACTATTGTGCCCCATAGAAGCCCACTATTGTTATTATGTGCCCTTACATTATTATTGTTATGTAGGCTCTGATTATGTAATGACCCCTTAGACTCCTATATATAGAAAGGAGGTCTTTTCATTTGTATCATCCAAGAATTGTTCATCTATGTAATGTAAATGAGGTTTCCCCCTCGAAGAGGATGAATTCTAAGGTGTTGATCTATCTTTTCTATCTTTTCTTGAGCTGGTTTCATAACACAACATGTAAAAAAGAAATGCAATAAAGAGGAAAAGCCAAAGACCTGTAGCTCTTGACAGGGAGCAACACAAGATATCCTCCCAGGTCAAAACAAATTTGTGTTAGGTAAGTGGTATTTAAATATGAAAAGGAAAATTACTAAACCAACTTGGCCAAGTAATGCCTCTAATTGCAACATTTGTAAAATACCATGAATCATTTGCAAAGTAGAAGAAAATTGTTCCTCCAAAATACATGAAGTTATAAAAGAACAATATGAAAAGGGGTAAACTGTATGCAAAGGGGAACAAAAGGATTACTTGTCCAAAAAAGTGTGCTAATTGTGAAGCTAACAACAAGATGTGAGGACCTTTTTAAATAGTAGAGTGATGAAGGAGGACATATTAGCCTTTTAGAATCACATGGAAGAGGAAGACATAGTGGCAAGTCACTTGGGAGCTTTTCTTAGAGGTATGAAAAATGAAATGTCCAATGTCATTATTGTAGAAGGTTTGAACAATATGCATATGAATGTAGGGAAAAGAATGGTATGGATAAACGAAATGCAAATTTCATTAAGGAAAGATTTAAAAAAATAAGTGAAGAGAATCAATTTTTGTTGCAATATAGCATAAGAAAGAAATAAAGGGGTATGGTATGTAATGTTGGTTGTAGCAACTATCACTGAAAAGGAAAATGTTTTTGAATCACTAAAATCTGAGGTGAGAATGTGAAATAACAACAAAGTATCAAGCATGAGTAAAGGAGTTATCTCTGGTTGCACCAGGAAGGAACCAATTTGACCAAGTAATGCCTCTTATTGTAACATTTGTAAAATACCATGAATCATTTGCAAAGTAGCAACAAATTTTTCCTCCAAAAGAAGTGAAGTTATAAAAGAACAATATGAAGAGGGCTCAATTATATGCAAAGGGGAAAAAAAGGATTCCTTGTGCAACAAATTGTGCTAACTGTCAAGCTAACAAAAAGATGTTTTTTAAAATAATTACAATAGTAAATTATGAAAGACAAATATCAATATTTTTCAACCCTTAACAAATATCTCGAACTCTCTACTTTTAAACCCATAGTACATGATGCCAAATGAGGGATTTTTCAACCCTTGACAACTATCTTGAACTCTCTACTTCTATGATAAATTTCCATCATTGCAAGAAATATGTTACCTGTAATGACTATTGGAAATAATTTGTTGTAGGATTTTAATAAATCCTCTCTCATGGCTCTTCAAATCTTGCTTTAGATTTACAGGTATCCTGATCAATTCTAGGTCTTCAATCCTCACTTTCAGTGGGCCACTCTGATTCCTTTAATAGGTCAAAGTTAACCTTAACTCGAAGTCCTCTTGTGCTTTATTTCTAGCTGGTAGGTAATAGATTAGAGTTAACCTCTAATTATTTTTGTGCTATGTTTCTAGTTGTCAAGTAATAGGTTAGAGTTAACCTCTAATTCCTCTTGTGCTCTATTTCTAACTATAGGGTGAAATTGGTAGCACAATTATTATAAGTAGTTTGAGATTTAGACTTAATTATGTTTTAAAATATTACTATGACATTGGCTTTAAATCGGCCCATTATCTCTGATATGTCATGAGAGTAACTCTTGTGATTTTGAACACAAGATATGATCTACAACATGATACATATGGATTTTAGATGGATATGGGGTTCAGAGAACATTCAAGTGTGTTTGTTCATCAACACAAACTCTTCTAGGCATTAACACTATGAATAATCAATTTCAAAAATATTCATTTGTCAATATGGAACAAAAGTGCAGAGAATATACAGAGGTGATTCAAATTTCTGTTTATGTCCATAGATTGGACACCAGTAATATGTTGTTCATCAGGGCTATTGTATTTAACAATTGGGAGACATGTTGTGACATGAGAAGCATGAACTTCCAGTACTCACTAAGACTAATCTTCTGTCTATTGTGACAAACGCTTGGACTTCCTAGTCTCTACGCAATATCCCTGTGCCCAGAAAAACATAGTTGGAATTATTTTGAGATGTGATTTTAGCATGACTATCGCTACTATTGGAAAGTTTGCAGGAAATTTCCATCTCGAGTCTGGGGAACTACGCAAATTGTTTGCAAAGTTTGGAGATATTTTCATAGTACAACAAAGAGTGTTGTGTTAAGAGAGCCTTTCTAGAGGATTTGCCAATCATGTTTTAGAGTAAGTGGTCTAGTTTTGAATCTCTAAATGCACAGTCAGGGTTTGTAAGGTAGCATCACAAATGCTCCCATAAGAAATCTGTCACTATCAATATGAAGTTGAGAAATTGCTTCCAAGTGTTTTCATCTATACGTGTTAGCTATCTATGAAATAACAAACATCACATCCACAAATGGTAATTGCTCGGAACATAGTTAATATGAATAAAGAAATAAAAGAAATAGGTCAAAGGAGGAACTTGGATGTTGTTTTATATAGATAAAGAGCAAGGTACATGTATTTCCCATGAATGCATGTCATGGAGAAGAAACCATTGAATATCATTGCATTATTTCCATGTGTGTTGTTCCAGAGAGAAAATGAGTGTGTTTGCGTGTGTGGGTTTGTTTTTGTTCATTGTATTATCCTCAATTGAGGCATGGAGGTCATGGCCTCAATATTTCAATCATAATACTATTGTTGTGGGACTGGGAAAACAACCCAATAAGGCAAATTTGCAGTTTGGGACTTCGAAGAAGAATGAAGGGTCCTCGCCATATGTGAATATGAAGTACGACATGGGGCCTATGCTGACTTTTGTTATGAATGTCCATACAATTTGGTATGGTAGGTGGAGTAAGAAGGAGAAGAGGGTTATCAATGAGTTTTTGCTATCTATCTCTAATAAAACAAAGAGCCCTTCTATGGGTCAGTGGTGGAAAATAATGCAGTTGTATGTTGATCAGACTAGTGCCAATATTAGTAGAAACATAGTGATTACTAGTCAACATGATGATTACTACTCCCATGGTAAGGTACTGAGTAGGCTTACTATTCAGGAAGTGATAAAAATGCCATAACCGCCAAGAGTAGTCCCCTTCCCATTGATCCCAAGAATGGTCTTTACCTCCTCCTCACTTCTAGTGATGTTGTTGTCTAGGACTTCTATAGAGCAGTCAATGGATTTCATTATTTTATATTCCCATCCATTGTAGGATACACACTTCCTTATGCATGGGTTGGGCATTTTGGAAAACAGTGCCAGGAAGTTTGTGCTTATCCTTTTGCAGTGACAAGTTACATGACTAGAATGAAGGCATTCAAGGCACCTAATGGGGATGTTGGTATTGATGGGATGATAAGTGTGATTGCCCATGAACCGACTGAGCTTTCATCGAATCCCATGATCAATGCCTAGTATGATGGTGAGGATACTACTTCTCCTACTAAGATTGCAGATCTCTGTGAAGGTCTTTATGGGACTAAAGACAGTGGATCTTACACTGGACAAGTATTGATAGACAAATTTGGGCCTAGTTACAATGTCAATGGAATTAGGAGGAAGTATTTAGTGCAATGGATATGGAGTCTCATTTTGAATGCCTACTCAGGATCAAATGCATTGGATAGCTGAAGGTGCTCTAGTGCTCTTGTTAGTGGAAAATGGGGTTGCTAGTGTTATGGTCAGATTTAGGGTTTGTTCTCAAGCCTTACTATCACAAATTCTATTTGTGGGTTAGATCTAGACAGATTATTAATGGATTCTTTATTGGGATATACTTAAATATGCCTTAGGATTATTGTACCCAATAATGCAACAAAGTGTTCTAGAACACTGGAGGTTCTAATTCCATTTTTATTTCTTGACAATATGCAGCGATTGTTCTTCTTTTAATGGTCATCCCACTCTGTGTGCTTGTGTGCGTCTATATAACTTTATCTATTTAGACTATTCAGAGAAATCTCAAGCAGAGAGCATTCATGTCTGTTGAATTTTTAAGATCTATTTTGATTAAGTAGAGGAGTAGTTCTATATACACATCAAAGTTTACTAGAATTTCCATTTATGGTGACTAGGTTTCTAGAATGATGTCATTGTTGTGTCTTTTTCACTGGCCAAGGCTCACTTGGATACATCTTGTAAAATTTAGAAATGTCATTTGTTGTTTTTAAAGGTGTTTTAAGCCCCTCAACATCTACATAAATTTTTAGTAGATATAGTGGATAGTTGTTTGACATATAAGATCTAAATGGCTAAATGGATTGAATCCTTAAGATCTCCATACAACCCAAACATTTAATTCTGTGATGTTAATGGAACCTAAAAGTTGAAACTAATCCAATGCCATTCTCGAATCCATGCTAAGCTTGACAAAGATTTCAAATTCCACTGTATGGTGTGTATTGGCCTTCACATCTCAAACATTGGATTGAGTGATTGAAATCTATTTCAAAAATAAGATGTTTACATGAGAGTAATATATATTAATACTTGGAATGCAGAAAGGAGGACCAACAAAGAACACAAGAAATTTGTACTTTAGATATAAAAGAGAAGAAATAAGCAACAATACACCATATAACATATCTTGGACAAAACATTATAAATTTCAGGCCCTAACTTCATTATTTATAAAGATCCTCTTTTCTGTATGATATTTACATCATTAAGTTAGATACATATTAAGGCCTATGCTATGAATACAATTTCGATGAGACTATTGCAAAACCCAAGATGTGAAATCTTCTAAGATGCCCATGTTTACATTTTGAAATGCAAGAGCTCCAGTTTTAGAGTGTATAGTAGAAGTAAGCTCATTGCACTTGACAACCATAAGGACAGACAGTTTTAACATATGATTGACGAAAAGAAGACAAATTATTGATATAGTAGTGTTTAGTTGGAGAGATGTGCTTAAATTTTAACATACTTCCAAATTCATGTTTAATCCCATCTTTGTTAAGAGTTCTTATGTTAGTTTTGAGGGGATTTTTTGATACATACTTAGAGTCAGTAACATGTACCTTTCTCATTGGATATGTTTTTGGTTGTTTCAACTCAGCCATGTAGACAAAAATAAGCATTGAAACAATTTGATAGAAAATGATCCTAAAATTCTACAATTTGAATGCCATGTTATTGCAATTAAGTGATTAAAAATAGGTTATAAAGTTATGTAATTGATAATGAAGTAAACTATGGTGGATTCATACCTACCTGTAGACTTCGAGAGATTCTGCACTTGCTCCCCAAATATGACCTACTCAACAATGGTTTAATGTGAATGTTTATTGTTCCATAAAGTTGAATCTTTATATTTCTTTTCAACATTTTGGCGCATTGTATTCGATGGAATTCAGAAGTTTCCACTTCCACTTGACATAACATATGTTAGTCTTCTCCTTTGGGGACTAAATCTACAACACATGGCCTTCTAATAAATATGAAAAACCCTCGATAGGGATTTAAAAAGGAAAATAATAAATCTGATGGGAACACCTCCTTCGATGGAACATATATAGATGCTTGTATAGGAAAAGAAAAAGGTGTAGAATTTGAAAATAATGTCACTTTTCTAATCCTTGCATATCTAGAGACTAGGAGATGACAATATCCTTGTTAAATGAATGAGTAAAATTCCCTACAAAGCATGACAATTTTTTTCTTTTAATATATCAAGAAAGCTAAAATGATGGACCCTAGCTAATGCTCATTGCCCACACGAGATACATGATAGATGGGAATATTTCCCCAGGAGAGTTGTTGCAAACACTCATTGCCATTGTCTAGAGACATTACCAGCTTGTTGAAGGATTTGAAGATACAAGTCACCAAGTTATGGCACCCATCTTGAATGCTAATGAACAAGTTATCCATAAACTTGCTATCCTTTGTATGAAAAAAGGCAAAAAGGTGCAACCTTTACTATAGTAACTCAATAAAGGAATTTCTGCAATGAAATTAGAATCGAGTAATAAGTGGGGAATATCTTAGCTACATCAATTCCCCAAGAAACCATGAAATAAGAAGAAAAGATGCAACCTTTACTATACTAACTCAACAAAAGAATTTTTGCAATGAAATTAGAATTGAATAATAAGTGGGGAATATCTTAACTACATCAAGGCCCCAAGAAACCATGAAAGAGATTAACCTACTTTACCCATCGATTGATGCAAAGGATGAAATTGAGTTACCATGGCTCAAATTGAGCCTTGAATGCATACCACTTCTAGAGAAAGGCTTTTTATCTAGTTCAAATTCTTTTTCATTGATGTGCCAATTTTTTTATTGTAAGAAATCAAGGGAACACGGTATATTTAGTTTGGCGTGTTGACAAATACTAAAAATAACAAGTTCATATTTTGGTTTTTTTTGTTAATTAACATTTTGATTGACATATTTCTTCGGTGTACTTTGAATGCCTGCTTGGGACCAAATGCATTGGAGAGATGAAGGTTCTCTAGTGCTCTTGTTAGTGGAAAATGCATTTGCTAGTGTTATGGTCAGACTCAGGGGTTGCTCTCAAGCCTTACTATAACAAATTATATTTGCGGGTTGGATCTAGACATCTTATTCATGGCTTATTTATTGGTATAGACCTCAATATGCCTTAGGATTATTGTACCCAATAATTTATCAAAGTGTTATGGAACACTAGAGGTTCTAATCCCATTTTTATTTCTTGACAGTATGTAGTGATTTTTCTTCTTTTAACAATGATCCCACTATGTGTGCTTGCGTGTGTCTATACAAATTTATCTGTTTAGACTATTAAGAGAAATCTTGAACAGAGAGAATTTGTCTACACAACTTTACCTATTCAGACTATTCAGAGAAATCTCGAGCAGAGAGCATTCATGTCTGTTGAATTTTTAAGATCTATTTTGATTAAGTAGAGGAGTAATTCTATATGCACATCAAAGTTTACTAGAATGTCCATTTATGGTGACTAGGTTTCTAGAATGATGTCAATGTTGCACCTTTTTCACTAGTCAAGACTCACTTCGATACATCTTGTAAAAAGTTAGAAATGGCATTTGTTGTTTTGAATGATGTTTTAAGCCCCTCAACATCTGCATAAATTTTTAGTAGATATAATGGATATTTGTTTGACATATAAGATCTAAATAGATAAATGGATTGAATCCTTAAGATCTCCATTTTATTTTTTGATTTTTTTTTTTTTTTTTTTATTCTGAAATATATGAGGGGAAACAAGGTTTGTTCTCTTCTAGTTTCCTAGAGCACCCAAAATTCCATATTCTAGCAATAAATCCTTTCCAAATCCATGAAATCTTAAATGAAATGCTTGTTTAATAATATTCCATGAATGACTGAAACATGTTGCATTAGTAAATTCCTATTACAGAAACATGAAGCAACAACGTAGACTAGGTTTTACATAAACATGAAGCAACAACGCTATAAAACATGCCATAAAAATGGAAAGAAACAAAGGAAGCCAAAACAAAAGAAACAAAGGAAGACAAAAAAAATAATATAGAGGGAAGTGTCAAAAACCACCCTGAGGAAATCAGATTTCTGGTCCGGGAGATAGGTGACATACAAATCTGGACAAATTTTGTATCTAAAACTCCAATTTCCTATGTAATATCTATTGAATCCTTGAAGGCATTTGAAGATAGATTTCTCCATGATTGTGCAAGGCTTCTAAACAAGTTGGAAAGATCATAATGGAAGGATAAACGAACTAAAAAGAAGCATATATGCATTCCTTTTATATATTAAGGTATAGTGAAATGAAAACTATTTATGTGACACATATTAGACTTAAGTGGTTGTAAATGAAGTCAAGTAATTGCTTCAAAGTGTTTTCATATATATGTGTTAGTTGTCTATCCAACAACAAACATGACATCCAATACAATGACACAATATGAATTTCAGTTTTAGTGATTTAATCTGTTAGTGTCGGTATCTTCATCCCTCCGTCAGAGATCAAAACCTCTTGTTGCATTTCATATTAGGAGTCCCACCCAGTCATTTGCATTCCATTAGGCACATGGATCATCTGACAAGAGTGGTTTTCCTCATGTCCCTCATGTCATTTACCTGCTGGTTCATGTTTGTTCATTAAAAAAGGCATATACAATCTTCTTTTTATCTAAAATTGCAAAAGGTTGTCTTTAGGGTTTCATTGTCAATTAGGTCAGGGTTCCATCAAGATTTCGTCAATAAATGCTTCAAAATGTCCAATAATAACCAGCAGGTCATGAGGAATTTCAACATCAATAACTTTCATCGCCAAGTGTTCGAAATTGTGTTTTTCTAGAGTATTTAGCTTTTATTGTACAAAATCATGAAAATTTTGTTTTCCTCATTGTAAATTCCTTCATCTGCACCCTGGTTTCTTTCCTTAGCCCAAAAAAGCTCCAACACCTGCAAAACAAGCAAAGCTCAGGTCATTTAGTTCATCATAAAACTTAAAAGAAGTGAAAAAGTCCAAAAAACAAAGTTTAAATATAAAGTCAAATCCAAAACATTATGAAAGTGGGTTTCATGAGCCAAAATTTCAAAAGCTCTTTGTTTATAAGCTATTCCTTCATTGGATAAGTTCATTTGCAAAAGAGAAGCAAGATAGAGCAATTTTGGTGAGTGAGTGTGAAGTTTGGGTGAAAATCGCACTAGGTTGCTCGGCGCGGTGCACTGGGCAGGAGACGCAGCGCATACAGCCGGCACGATGCACTGGGCCTCAGTATCCAGTGTAAAATAACAAAGGCGCGACGCATTGGGCGTGCTGCGCGGCGCACACAGCCAGAGAACCCAAACACTATCCAAACTCGCTCTAATCGCCCGAAATTGCATGGATTGATCTTGATATAAGTAGGTAGACCTTTCAAAGTTGTTTTCTATCCAAGTTCGATGATGGTTTGATGGTGTGTGTTTCATGGTGCTTGTTTAAAACAATCAATCCCTACCTTTTAAAATACCTCAAAGAAACTTGCTGCTAGGGTTTCAATTCACTGTTTTGTCACCAAGTTCACTCCCTCATCCCATTTTCCCCTTGATTTCATTATTCCCTTAGTTCCCCTACCCCCTAAATTCACTAATACCCTATCCCAAATGCCCTTTTCCAAAATCTCAATTGTAAATCCCCAAACCCTAATCTTATAATCCCAAAACATCCCACATTTCCCTAACTAAAATCTATCCCAATAGTCCCTTAATTCTCCACTATTTTTCCCTCCCCTTACAGTCCCTCATTTCATTGTTTTCCCTTGGTGACAAAGGTCAAACACATCATCAAAGGCAGTACAAGACAGTTTGACATATCAACACTTATTTCTTCAAGACAGTTTATCTACCATCAGTAATGGCTTCTGATCCTTCATATGATTATGAAGAGGAGACCCAAAGTGACTCACCTACAAAAGGACATGCACCCAGGAGGCCTCATAGAGGTGGCAAAGATATCAGAGAAGAACCAACCACCCTTGCTGAATTGCAGGCCTGCCCACTTGCCATCTCTTGTTTCCAACATTAGTCATGTTATGAATTTTGTGAGAACGTTGCTAGCATTCAGTTTCATCATGAGTTGGCTCATTTGTTTGTACTGCATTTACATGGTGATCAAGCCACTCTAGCTGGTGTCACTTTCACATTAACACCCGAATCCATTTCAATAGCAACCGACATACCTAACATTGGAGAGCCATGGAACAAGAGGCAGAAAATTGACCAGCAACATTATGAACCGTATATTAAGCCCGACTTCTTGAGGCATCTCAAGAGAGTGTTTCCTTTTCGGTACCTCAGAGATGAATATGCTCCTTTAATGAAATTTATCATGAAGTATTTCAGTTGTGAGGGCCGGTTCTCCCGTTTGTATGCTTATCATATCAGGCTGCTCATGAATTTTACCCGGGTATGGATGATGAACATCCCTTACTTCATGTGTCGAAATATCGAAAGGATGACCACTCTAGTGCAGCACAAGACCCCTCAGTAGCAATTTAACAGTATTTATCATTTTTCTCTTATTAAAATTGTGGTTATTCATCAGCTTGGCTTGCAGGGCATCACTTGGGATGATTTCATCTCTCGTGATTTTTTCATAGCTCCTCAGGGACCTTTAGAGACTTTGCACGAGACAGGTGGATCTTCTTATCTGCATGAAGGTCATGAGACACACACTGCTACTGTGCTGGTTTTTATTACTTATTAGAAAGGCACTAAGCAGTTGTTCGCAACAACAAAGCGAGTGTTATCTCCACCTAGGGTGGAAGGGGCCTCACTTCCGGAATCAGCACCATAGGTTCAAGACAAAGGCAAGAGGCCAATGCAGGATGATGGGCCTTCAGGTGAGCGAGACTTTATTCTTATTTAGGATGATGATACAGATATGGGCCCACAAAGTGCAAATCTTAGAGAGATCATCCAAGAGCAGCAGACAGAAATCAAAGCCTTGTCCCTCAACTTGGAGAGGGCTAAGTGGATCATAAAATACTTGGAGCAGAGGAATAAACAGCTTGAAGATCAGCACACAATCATGGAGTTACAAAACATTCGGGAGAACCGCCAAGCTGCCCAAAGAAGGAGGGTGGAGTTCACTTCAATTGAGCAAGTGATTAATGCCGATTGTGAGTCTTGGCTCGAGAGAGTCAACATCCACTTAGAGAGACTGCTGGGGAAGGCCAACAAGGAGAAATACTTGTTGAGACACATGGCATTTCATTACATGGCACAGAACAAGGTTTGCAAGGCACGAATAAGGAATTTAAAGGCGAAATTGAAGAAGGCTTCAAAGAGGCGAAAGGAGCATGATCGACTTCAGATATTAGCTTAAGCATCCTTGGCTCAACATAGCTCTTGATAAATAAGGTCCAGCCCAAATTTCAAAAACTTTGGAGCATTTTTTGCATTTTGGAAATTTTTTGCACAAAAAACAAAGTTTTCCTCCCTATGCATCGGTGCCACGTGGCGCTCGCTTTTGCTAGGAGGCTCCAAATTCAAAAAAATCAGCATTTTTGGATTTGGCATGAAAAACTATGCTTTCTTGTTCATGGCCAAGAAATTTGGGCGGGTTTTGAGCCCTCAAAAAGGTCAAAAACACTCAAAAAATGAACTCACTGCCCCTATTTTGACACACAGGAAGCAACCTTGGGAGATTTGATTTTTGATAGGGAAAATGGAGGCCAAATTGAAACATTCCACTTGGGTTGGAAAGTAGACAGGTAGGCCTTTCCAAAAAGCACACTTGGAGCTAATTTAGACATCGGGAAGGCCTCCAAAAGTGGGTCCAAACAGGTGCAGTGCATAGAGAATCAGGTGTGACGCATAGAGGAAAAATTGCCAGTTTGACCAAGTTTTGCTCTGTTTTTCACCCAGTTTTGGCCAGTTTCACTTTTTCACTCTCTTAATGTAAAATTGTGATGTAATTTCATGTATATTGATGGATCATGATGTAAATATGTCAAATTTTCACTTGGTTAGGTAGATTCATCAGCTAAAAAGTTGTTTGAAACTGAATGAATCAGTTCCCTTGTATCTAGAGGCATGCTGTTTCATTGCCTGATTTCTAGTTCCTAGTTTAGAATCAGTTGGATAAGCTCCTAAACATGTGAGCTCGACCCCTAGAGGCAAGGATGAGCTATGTTTGTCTATATTATGTTTTTTTTCAGTCATTAGCATGGTTGGACTCTTGAGAAAGCCTAGAGCTTCATTGTAGACTCACACCAGTATTTTGGCTAAGGAATTGAGACCAGGATTTGCAACATTCTTTGGGATCCCTGTGGCATTTGTTTTGGTACAGTGCTTTCCTATGTCTTTGTGAATTTATTCATGTGTTATATGTATCATTTCTCTTTATTTCTTCTCAGCTAAACAAATAAGAGTGTAAGTAGAATACCTTGAGAAGTGCAGTGTTCTACTTGAATTTTGCTTTAGTCTTTTAATGTTTTCCACTGTTTTGAGAGGATCCATGGTTTTCCTTGCCCTCTTCAACTCCTCCTCAGTCTGATCCATCCACCTCACTTGATTTATAGTGCTAAATACAGTTGCCTACCTTGCCCCATCGAAATCCCTGTAAGACTGTGCCTCATTCCCTGCACCCAAAATCTGCCTTTCCCTTAGAGCCCACAAAACATCATTTTATCAAACAAACTCTTTTACATCTATACCTAGCCTAAAATCAATAGCTATTTCAGTCATCTCAAGCCCTTAGTGACCATAATTAGCTGAGATTGACCCGAAGAGAGCCCTCTCCTGTCCTGGTAGGGCTAGCTACCAGGCTGAGCGTGGTTTGATGTTGGCCCTGGATCCTACCTTTTCAGCCTGAGGTAAATCTAGGCTCTAACATCATCAATGTGGGATGCATGCAAATCGCCACTGAAACATACAATCAATGACCTTTAACTCTCTCTCAACTTTTCATTCCTTTGCTACTCAGAAACATTTCTTTTGAAGGTAAAAGGGGAAGGGCGTCTAAGTGAAAATGAATTTCATCGATTATCGATGAAAAGAATAACAATAGCAATGGACAACATAGTGCATTTACATGGATGGAAGAGCAATAGAAGTCTCTGCTCATATTTTGTGTTTGCGTGCTTATACCAAACAAGGGTATATGAAAAACACAAAAGTCTTCCTTCAGCATATTATGAAGAATGGAGGCAAACCAAATTCTATTACCTGGGAAAGTCTTACCGAGGCCTATATAAAGAGTGAACAAGTTCACAAGGATATGGAGGCAATGACAAGATCTCTGTTAGTTGGACAAAATCATTGGCAGCCAGGTGATGTTAAAAGTGCAGAGGAATTTCTGAAGACTTTGAGAGGGGTTAAATTTGTGATTAGAGGGATCAAGAGTTCTCTTGGAGTAGATGAAGATAGCTAGATTGAGTGGTACTGTAGGTTCAGGCAGATGCATGGATTGTCTTTTAGATGCCATCTTACTTTTGAGAGATGTGCTATATGAGGACTATACTCCTAATGATAATATTTTTTCCTGGATCATCTGCATCACCAACTTTCAATTACATATTGTGTCCATGCAATCTGTACCCAGGAAACAAACGAAAATTCAGAGGGATTTACACATCTATAATCAAAGCTTCAGGATTTGGTTCTCGACATTTTTCACTCTTGGAAGAAGATGGGATCTGAAGAATGTTGTGCTCTTCTTTGGAGAGAGAACAGGCTTAGCCATGCTCTTTGTTGTGTATTATTTTCTGATTTTAACTAATAGGGTGAATTACCATTTTCCGATTTTAATGTAGTAGGGTGAATCGAAACATAGCAACAGAAAGGTGAATCGAAACAGAGCAACAAAAATATCTGAATTGAAAGAGACAAAAGGTACCTCTTGTTTTTGGAAAGCAAGAAAGGTCATAGTCTTGCGGATCCTGTGAAACTTGAACTCGAACACTGCAGGCCTTCTTCCTATCAACTGGTTGGGCCATAAAATATTTGCAAGTTGTAGAGGATTACATTATAAGGGCTTCTTTCTCTCCATGCTAGGATGGCATGTGATAAGACTTTGATTGGACCTTATTTGCCTCCATGCTAGTGTGATAGCTCCATGCTGGTGTGATAGAGATGCATAGCTCCGTGTTGGTGTGATATGTGATAGAGACACTCAGCTCCATGTTGGTTAAATGTCTGTAAGAAACCTCCATTCTGGGATGACATACTTTTGCCAAACAATATTCACTTCAAGGAATGTTTGTCAAGATACAAGGTGCAAAAAGTGCAGGTGAAATTAATTATAGGGGATGGTCATCGATGCGAAGCTGCAGGGAATGCTCATTTCCAAGCTACAGGTGTAACATATTCACTACAATCGACCTACTTAGCCATTTTGCAGGAGAAATAAATGGTGCAGAAACATAGTTTGACAATTCTGCAAGAGAAAAGATTCCTGAATGAAGGTAGATGCACACCACAATACCTCTTTTTTTTTCTCAATTGATCTACCATTCTCAAATATTGCATGAATTCAAAAGCTAATGGGACCGTATATACCCATATCTATCATAGTGAGAACCGATGGCATGTCATATCATACAATGCAGAAAATCATAACCGCTCAACAAATTTTACAGGTGCATCACCCGTCATTTTAAAATTTTTGACAATTATACAAGAGAAATAAATTGGGCAGAAACGTAGTTTGACTGTTTGCCTCGCCATTCTGTAGGAGAAATAAATGGTTCAGAAACATAGTTTGATAGTTTGACAAATGGCAAGATGAAGGGAAAACACATGTCAAGATTCTATTGGCTAGAAGGGAAAAATATAGGAATTTTGATTGGCTGGGTGAACAGTGTTTTCCCACCCAAAGCCAGCAAAGGAAACACCTATCGGCGTAAATATAGTAGATACTTGAATTTTTTGTTAATTTGGATTTGGATAATGTCTTCAAAATACAAACAAGAGTGTATGAGGCTAGGGATGTCCTAAAACATGTGATTTAACACTTGATAACCTTTTATGCTTAAAATAAAATTAATCTCCACTAATAATGTAGAGAATGTTATGATAGGTGTTTAGAGAAGCTGTGAAAATATTCATGACATCCACTTAAAATTATTGATCATTAAAGGAAACTCTCAACTTATTGAATATTAAAATTTCTAAATGTTAGCACAAACATGGAGATGAGAGCATTGGAAGCAGTTTGGAAATTACACACTCCTTATAGTTTATCCTTAAAGAACTTAGAGTTTTTTACTATATTCAATTATATCATATTATAAGGTTAGAGAAAATGGTGGAAGATTCTCTAGTTAATAATGAGGTTACTCTTTGATGTGGTTATAAATAAATATGGTATCAAGACATAAATCTTAGGCCACCCAAGAATGGCCACAATCTCTTGGCACATGACCTCACATGATCTAAGGAGTTCCCATCCTCCAAGGAAAATTCCTCTATCTAAACCATTGTAGTGCTCCCTTGTTTTGTACACCAGTGATGCGCTATCGAGATGATTCCTATGGTGAGTGCTGGTCCCCCATGGAGTCCAAGGGAAAATGCCCATGGTGGCCACCCATCATTTTCAACAAGAAAATTCAAGGGGTAGCGACATTGCACATGCAAAATGTCTACAACATTTGGCACACCAAATTCCTTTTACATACATAAAGTAAGTTACAACTTGTGTGCATCAACTTCAAGAACATATACTTGACACTTTAGCGACCAAAACACATCCACTCAATATCTTACTATAGAGCACGCATTTATACTGAGAGGGTGATGGGGTGAATCAATATTAGACATTTTTAACTTATTCAAACATTCAAGAACCATAATAAAACAATCACATATGAGATTTATTAGTAGTAGAACATGGAGCACAAGAATCACATGGAAACCCTTTCGAGGGAAAACCAAAAAACTTCTTTTTATAATTCTTTGTAGGCACCAACTTACTGTTACAAATATTTGTAGGAACCAACCTAATGAAGACGTGAACCCCCACTAGTAAAAAACTTGATAGGCACCAACCTACTCTTACTAATCTTTGTAGAAACCAATCTTACCGGAGACAAAAATCCCCATTGTTTCAAATATTCATAGGCACCAACCTACTGGAGACATCAATCCCCAACACTAAGAACCAAAGTAGCAAGAGACACCCATCCCTTTGTTTGAGAAATAAATATCAATTGAACTCTTCTTTAGTGCATATAAATTCTTCAAATATGATAAGATTCACATTACCTTCACTAAGTTTGCTTGCTACTTTTGCATTCATTAGGTTTGCTTGCTACTTCTTCCTTTAGCAGGTCTCAACTTATGATCCATGTTTTCCTAAGATTGATGTAGATTATTCTCAAGTCAAAGGCTATAGTTCTCTCTCATATAGTCATGTGTCCCTTCAATAAGGTTTAATATAATTTATATCTATTTATTTCGGTAGGATATAACGAACCTAGTTTGTAGGGTAGGAAAATGTGTCTTAGGTATAGATTCTACTTTGGGATATATTTGTCATTCAAGTCTCATGATTTTTTTTTGGAAAAGAGGAATATATATATATATATATATTATATATATATATATATATATATATATATATATCTGTGTGTGTGTGTGTGTTGTAAGCTTGGTAGATCCTTCCATTTTCATTAATAAATAAGTAAGTTACAACCACATAAAACAGGGTAGGTGGCCTCAACTTGCCCATCGGGAAACCAAGTATGTTGGCCACCTAAGCACATGATAAGCTATCAAGTAGAGAAAAAAATAAGTATTTATGCCCAAGATATATAAGTTTGTATATTATGTCCATGCCCATACTCTATTTTCATGTAAACATATATGACTTCAAACTGGAAAGTAAAAGCTATACACATAAGTACTATTCAAAAATGAAAATTAACAAACATTCTAACCGTCCTACTCGATAGAGGCAGATTCGACCAGAGACGGATCCTTGGCATTGGAACCAAGTAGCTCTGTTTGCAAGAACAAAAAAGGGAAGTTTTTCTCCATGCAGTTGAGGCGCCCATCTTATTTTTGCAATTGGAATTGCAGCTTTTGGAAATCTTGCTTGTAACTGGGAAAGTCCTATACAACTGTTGTCATGCTCATTGAAATTTGCTTCATGGCCTTGGCCAGGATACTTTTCATAATCCAATACAAGTACAGGGTCTACTTGCGTTGTGTCACTTGCCCTCGAGTATGCCCAAGGTTCAGAACGAGCACATGCCAATCCCCTATCTCTATCTATGTCACGTTGGCTTGGCAATTCAGGTCGGCTTCCCATTCCTCAATCATCCTTCTGATCTCCTCGTTGGTCCCCTCCCTGTATGTTGAGGCCGCTTCATTAATGAGGTTGGTGGCCGATTTTCTACCTCTTCTCTTTCCCGAGGAGCTGGGCTTATCTGCTTGCTCAGCCACCCAAGGTCTCCTACCTCGGCCCCTAGCCTTCACTACTCTTACCATTGCTACATAGTCTCGGAGCCTAGTAATGAAATTAGAATTGACAAATCCCTGTGCAAGTGAGGGAGTGAGCCGAGGAGCCCTTCGCACCCGAGAGGGCCTAACTCTTTGCACACTTGCCATGGTAGAAAAAAACCAAAAATGACATAAAATTAAGCTTTGCCTCTCCACCACACATAGACCCTGCAACCATCCGAAGTCCACCACCCCACCTAGGAATGAAATCTCTTGCCCCCCAGGCTCATATGCCTAACAATCAGAAGAAAAAAATATCGAACCCCTTATGACCAACTCCTGCACCATTATGAAAATTCCCTTTTCCCGGATGACACACCACCACTACAACGACCTCGTGGATGCTTAGACACAGGACATGGGTGCGAAGCCCTGAAATCCAGCAAGCCATAGGCCCATTTGCATAGAAACCTGAAATGAAAATTCCCAACCCCTCATAACCAATTCCAATGCCATTATGATAATTCCCATGCTTCAGGTGTTGCAACACCTCCTTAACGACCTTGAAGATGCTAGGGTGATGCAATTCTTTGACCGTGATCTCGCAGATGTTTTGACACAAGCCTTGGGTGCTAAGACCCGAAAGCTAGCCAGCCACAAGCCCATTTTCATAACCCCCACCAACTAGTATTCTGAGCCTGGCATTGAAAACTCCAGTATCATCATGAAAATTCCCAGACCCTAGTTGACACTACCTTGCAATAGTAACCTCGCAGACACTTCGACACAGGCCATTGGTGCATAGCCCCGTAAGCCAGCTAGCCAAGTCATCCCCATAATCCACAGTAAAGTAGGCTCCAAAAGTAAAACTGGAACTGACAACACCCCAACCCCGGACGCCCCGGTCTTCGAACCAAGCTAGATAACAACACTCCCTAGGGTTAACAACCCTGCCCTAGAGCTCAATTAATCCCATACGGGAGAGGAAGATCTCATAGCTAATCAACATTGAAGTGGTTCTAGTGAGGATAAAATCCTTCTGCCACACTACTGACGCCATACATTTCCCCCAACCTAATTGACCCAATCTCGCCGAATAATTTCTCCTGTGCAGAACCCAAATACAAAACTAGACACTCAGATGCATGATGGAGGGGTAAAAAACATGTTACATGCTCGATTTCCCTCACCTGGTGCTGAAGGATCCATCGTTGTTTCTAGAGACGCTACACTTCGTTGTTTGCAGAATCCCTTCACTGGAATTGTTGCACTACACTCGTTTGGGCATCAAAACAACCTACAAAATTCCTACTACACTTGCCACCGAACTTAAAACTTAACAAAATACATCTACCACTTCCACTACATTGATAACCTTGTACATGCAGAGAGCCACCACACCCATCACCTCGAGCATGTGGGGGGGATGTGGTTGTGTACCTCGATGTACTTATCATTTAAATTGCCTTGATGGAGCCGACCTCTGGCTCGCACCTCGATCGGGGGTTTGGTATGATGTTTGGAGGCACTAAGATCTTTGTCTTCTATCGTGCTCCAAGATCTCCTCCAAGGGCCGAAACCTCTCATCCCTGGGTTGAATCAGCGAAATTTTCTCAAGAGGGTCATTTGGATGGGCACACCCCCAATTGGCTAGAAAGTGAAGAAGATCTCCTATCTCTTGGACTAATATGGTAGTTCTCCAATTGTGGTTGAGCTTATCCCATTTGGTCCCTCGACTAAGTTTTTTCACTGTGTTGACTACTAATGTGGAGTCGCCTTCTACTACACTATTTCTATATCCCATTTTGATATCTTTTTGGAGGCCTTGTCTGACAACAGATGTGCATAAATAAGGCTGGTTTGGATCCTGGGGTCTCGGAAGAGGCCTCCCAGTCTTGTAGGGCTCGGGTTACCCTTCAATGCTCTGTCAAAACTCAACTTGATGAATCCCTCCGAGGGGGAAGTGAAGTAATTAAGTGAGTCCACTCATCGTGAGATGAACTTCCAAGACGATGGGGTGATCATTGCCAACGATAGGTTCAGTTGATGCATAATTCTATCCTCGTGGGGGGGAACTTGCCAGTCCCTAGGATGCCATTTTTCCGCCAAGATTGTTTCCCGGATGTTCTTGATGATCCATTTCCAAATAACTTCCTAGGGAAGAAGGTGGTTCTTAAAGATTTTGTGATTCCACTCTTTCCAAATGGTCCATAAAGTTAACCCCAAAGCAATCCCCTAGGCTCTTTTGAGGACAGGACTAGAAAAGATTCCTGTCCACTAGAGGAGGATTGTTTCTCGAATGCTTTGGTTATCCTGATCCATTCTTCTGAAGAGATCCTCCATTTGTCGCCACTTTTGTTCAGCAAAGGGGAAGGAGTTGAGCATTTGTTCCAAATATTCATTATGTTGTTTACATAGCATGCCAAATGATGGAGGATAGATACCACATCGTTGAAGTTGATCGTAGGTTAGGATGCAACCCTTTCACACTAACCATAGGAAGTAGGCCACCTTCGGCCACCAACCTCCTTTCCAAATATTCTTCCATATGGGATTATGATAACTCGGTTAGCAGCCTATCCTTAGATCATAGGCCTCCTTGATAGTAAAAGTTCCTTTTTTGGTATAACCCCATCTGAGTATGTCTGGTCCATTTAGGATAGAAAGCTTCCTAGATTCTAGTTCCCTGTCCATCTGACTCCATTGTTCCGACTTCGGGGCCTAGGGCCAATCTGAGCACTCCTTCTGTTTCCTCCATCCTTCACTAGACTGTTCTTCTTTCCAAAATTGATCTACAGTGTGAAATTTCCTGCCATTTGTGTAAATAAAGAGCTCACTTAAGTCTTGGCTTCCAAGAAGTTTATCTTGTTGTTGCCAAGAATCTTGCCAGAATAAGGCTGTTTTCCCATTTCTGATTTCCTCGAAGTCATGTTGTTTCATGAGGTCTTTGTTTTAGACCATGTTCCAAATAGTCGATCCTTTGGGGGGTTCATGATATCTAATAATATCTTTTGTTCGAGCTAGCATGTTGTATTTTCAAGTCCATATTTGTTTCCAAAGATCAGGGTTGCCTCCTATCCGACACCACCATAGTTTAGCACCCATTACTTGATTCAAGATATAGGGATCCCAAAGGCCCAAACCTCCTTCCATCTTATGCTTGGTTAAGTTAGGCCATGATACCAAAGCCCATTTATTTACTTGTAGAACTCCTCTGCATAAAAACTTCTTAAAAGTTTCCACCATCTTTGAGCAGGAGGTTTTTAGTGCTACCATCCCTGAGAGATGATAGATCAGAATAGATTAGAGGATTTCTTTGAGAAGGACCATGCGACCTGCCAACTTTAAAAATCTAAAGGCCCAACTACTAAGTTTTCCATTGACTTTTTGGAGCAGAGATTGCCAACAAGAGGTTTTCAAGGAGTTCACCAACAAGGGCATTCCCAGATATTTGAAGGGAAGAGAGATAATGGCAAACTCAAGAACCTGAGAAAGGTATGATTGTATGGTCCTCAAGTCGTTGAAGAATAAAATGCAAGATTTGTCATTGTTTATCATGGTCCCAGAAGCCTCCATAAAGGTTAGTGTTAGAGTCAGTGAGTTTATTAGTAGTTGAATTTCTTCGAATCCATAATTTTGCTGTAATGGAACAGGTCAATCTCACAAACATTTTTACTTTCATGAGTTCAACCAACCATTTCCTAGGAAGTCATGATGAACTTGGTCATCAAAGTTTTGATCGATAATGGGAAGGAGTGTTCGAGTTTTTGAGGGTTGTCATCATACATTTTTTGAGTCAAGGTTTGTGTCAAACTGAGGGTTTGTTAGAGGGTTCACCTGAACATGTGCTTATAGTCAAGGGAATGTTGTTTAAGTCAACATGGTTATAAACTATCACAATTATTTCCCTCTTCCAATATCACTTATTTTCCTCAAAATCTTCCCCATTTCATATTCCCCATTTGGTTCCTAACCCAACCTATCGTATTCCCCCTATCCAATTATTCTTTCAAACTATTTCCCATTTCTAAAATATTCATACCATCCCTTATTCTATCCCAGGCCTAAATTCCCTTGCAAAAACATGATTGCGAATGATGAGTGAACATTATTGACATACCCAATACACGAAATCATTTCATCATTTTCAAATCCATTACCCAAATTCTATCCCACTCCCATAACCAAACATGATTACTTTCAAGTGGATTGCCAATTAAACAACATGTCTGATCACGTCATCAAATATCAGGAATCAATTTCAAACCACTCTAGGAGACTGCCATTTCTACTATTTCTAATCGTAGGAAAATGTTTTGGTTTGCTGTGTAGGAGGTTTGAAGATTGGTTACAAATTGAAACGCAGATTGCAGAGAAATTAAAAATTGTGCTATGTCGTTACTACGCACTGAACGCTATGCAGTTGCTGCGCAGTGTTTCCCTGGGGTTATCAGCACCAACACCAATCAGTTTTAGTTTTTGGGAGGTAGGGGTCAGTTGCTCATCCTGTAAATTTTATGTTCAACACTTCAATTGAGGACAATAATACTCTTATTGCATTCTCTTTGAAAAATTTGTTGCACACACCCTGTCAACCACGCGTATAGTCAAAACTTAAAGCTTGAGGTTGTGTCTTTTAAATGAGAATCATGGTCATTATGCAATGTTGAGTGGCTAGGGTAAATTATAGGGTGAAATAAAATTCTTTCCTGCTCATGTTGAATATTATAAACCTACTTTGTCATCACTGTGTAGTATTGTTGTCTAGTGGAGTTTTGCGCCGTCACAATTGTCAAGCCTCTCATTCTCTATCCTGTACACATAGCCTTCCATAAAGTTCAAGCTCAATTTTCTAGGTGTTAGGGTTAAATGGTTCCTACTACTATCAAAGAGGGAGGGGATGTTGTACACACTGAGCCCAACATTCTAAAAATAGTAAATTCTTCCCCAGCCATTAGATTCTCCTTCGAGAATGTTGGTTGCATTCCATTCTGCCAAAAAGTTCAGAAAACGGGTCATAACACAAGATTGGCTAGTTTGTTTTCTTTGAACTTCCATGATAACAGATTCAAGTTAGGGAAAGTGGAAATTATTGTCACAGATAAGCTCATTGCAGATGCCACAAGCCTCCCTACTACAGGTGAGAATTGGTTCAAGGGTGATGAACTCAATATTTCAGCCTTCAAGCAATTTGTTAAACCTGAGTTTAGCAATAAATTTACTACAAATTTCCCTACCATGTATCTCCAGTATCATTATGGTGAGCTATTGAAAAATTATCCAAATGTATTTTACATGTGAGGGTAGATTCAACAGGGTGTACAAATATCATTTGAGGCTTATATGTCATTTCATAGACAAAAAAACCATGAACCTACCTTTCTTCCTACTCAAGAGTCTGGAAAGGATGGCAACAAAGTTTCAACTTTAGAAGGATAACAGCATGTCTAGTATTTTTCATTTCTCCCTCATTAAAATTTTGGCCAAGTTTGCAATAGACAAGAAGAAGATTTACTAGTCTGACTTTCTATCTAGTATTGGTTTACTACCCTAGACAGAGTCTTCATTAGTAAACATTTGTGAGGAGGAACAAGAAGTGCATGAAACACATGAGAAGAAAGTCACCCACATAGTGAAAGAGAAAAATATGGTTGAAGAAAAGGATGAAAAACCAAGCAAGAAACCCATAGGAAAACTTGGTAAGCAGGTTAAGAAGTAGATTACAAAGGGTAAGGAGAAAACTCAAGAACCAAAGGTTCAGGTGGCATCATCTGAAACCACCAAGTTTCAAGTTAAAGTAGAAGAGGCAGTCAAAGATGAGTTCGTGATGAGGCCTAGGACTAGGTCAAGATCCAAGAAGAGTGTGGAGGGATCAGCCCTCAGGCAGTTTTTGAAATTTCTGAAGAAAAACAAAAGGAAAGTAAAGAAGAAGAAGTGAAGCAGTATGAATCAATGCAGTTTTAGCAGGAAGAATATCCAATGCAGTCTGAGCAAGATACCATACAGTATGAAGAAGAAAACCCCAAGATGGTTAAAATGAAAGAAGCTCTTTCTAATTATCAAATGAATATAACATTCTTGAAGAGGAAAAACATAGACTTGAAACAAAAAGCTAAACTAGTAGTTGAAAGGGTAGAGACACCTCCCAAACCTATTGCTAAGGATTAAGGTAAACATGTTTCATTTGTTGAACATGCCGAAGAACTTGGAGTAGAGTCCAGTATGCCTAAAACTAGAGCAACGAAGTCAAAATAAACTTGGGTGCAACAAATCAAAAAAGTGGCCCAAGCACTTGGTAAGGCACATTTTGACCAGTGGAACAAGTACCAGAGATGCCTAGAAGAGCTTGAGGAGAGTCAGGAGTAGGTTAAGAGGTTCGGGCAAGAGAATTAGAACTATAAGAAATTTGTGCAGCATTTACTTGAAATTTGTGACAAAGAGGTACGTGAGGCATCCAAAGCCCTCAAAAGAGGTAAACATTTTGTTAAATGGTCAATTCCTATAAGAAGACAATGAAAAAACCTCTATTTTAGGAACCTGGTATTGAATAAAAATATGAGGAGTATGAAGAAGAGTTTAGACAAGGCATAGGGACTGGTTAAGAACTACAAAGAGGAAACCAAAACACCTTCACCTGGAAGAGTGCTAAGGCTAAGATCTAATGCTCTGTATGAAGCAAAGCTCACTCTACCATTGCCCACTAGGCAAAAATATCTGTTGTGGAGGTCAATCCCCTCTGCGGACAGAGGCGATCCCACTAGCCTAAATGAGGTCTAGCAACAATCGAACAACGCTAACACGTAGGTTCCTATTGCAAAGTAAAGACTGATGATGAGGGCCTACCTCGAATCCAACGCTAGTATTTGTAGAAGAGTCATCGCTCCCGTTCTTTCGCTCCAGCTGGTCACAATCCTCACGATCCTCGTGAATGGACACCTGCACATGCAAAGAACAACACAAATACAAGCATAAAATCCAAGAAATGCAACTATATATCAGTCAAAAAGGATATAACTCAAACATCATTATAAAGACAATAAGAGTGGAACCATAATGATAGTCGTCTATTATTATTGATAAACAAAGAAGAATACAACCAAGTTCTGACGTCAAATCCTCCTTTGGCTGGGTGATCAGCAACACATGCCTTGCAAAGCTTGTTGGGAATGGGGAACAAGCCTCTATCTCCTTGGTTACTTGGACAAAGATCTCCTCCTTAAAGATATAGCCTTATGTGGATGAACAAGGCCTCTTTTAGCATGAGCTTAGCAATTCTCAGACTTTTGGGACTTAGAATTTGGAGCTTGAAGAGTAGAATTACTAACTAGCTTGTCAAAGGCAAAAGGACAAGCTTATATAGAGAGAGGAGAAGGAGATAAGATCATCCACAAGATTCGTGGGATTTTCCTTATCATTAGGAAGCTTCCATGAGAGGTGGAGAACTAATTCCCTTCTATGGAGATTCGAAGCCCAATTGAACTAACTCAAACTGGAATCAGTTCATGGATAGGTTAAGAAGAACCTTCGCTAGTTGGTTTGTTAAAAACTTTACCCAACTGGGTTGGCGCTAGTGCGACTTTGAGACAAAGCGCCAGCTGGCGCGCCCTCTTTGGAGGATTTCCCTCATTGGCGCGAGTGATACACTGAGGAATAGCGCCAATGGAAAAAAGGCTATTTTTATGGGTATTTTGCAGAAGGTGTCTTCAGGGCATATGAAGTACATACTCAAGGGGATACAATGCAGGTGTTTTCAGGTTATGTCACTTCTCACAGGTCCTAGAATAAGTCCTCCAATGTGTGGGAGAAGGGATAACAGGGACGGGGACAAAATACTGTGTAACAGATGCCCCCTAAAGCATGAGGCCCGAGAGAGAAAGAGGGGTGAAATGCTTTACAAGAACATGGTCGACTGAAAACACGGCCGTCGAAGAACCTGCACGGAGTACAACTGATATCTCAACTACATGATGTATGTGGTATGGGCGTAGCCATCCATAGCAGAGTACATAAAAATCTGGATCCAAGGCATGGACGCAGCCATCCAGCGAGGATCGATGAATAGACTTAGGCGTGGTCGCAGCCATCCAGTAAATGAGTCATGTAATGATCATAATAATCCACAAAATCGCAACCTGGATCTCAACAGACAAAATCCAGGGTCTTGCGCTCCATCTCGACTGGAACAAAGTACAAGTTCAAGCAGGCGAATATGGGAGTCGAAGTCGAACATGCAAGAACATCGTCAGATTACCAGTTAATGATGAAAACTGTTAACAGACGCGAGAGGTACCACCAATAATGACAATGGTCCTCAAGGTACTATAGGTACAATCTACGGCGTGCGAATTAGTGAGCCGGTGTCGAACACCTGTAGAATCATTCGGTCGAAGGCCAATGATGAAAACCTCGCGTCGAACACGAAGAACCTACCATTGAAGCATGCAGGCTCCAAGGCACTTGAAGGGAGTCTCTAAGTCAACTTCCTGGATAATGAGTTGAAGTCGATAGGAAGTGACCTTGATCGAAGGTGGGCCATAATGTTTCCCACATCATCGACACAAGACAGAGGAAGGTAATGTTGTTTGTGAATCAGGATTATGTGAGTTATCAGAGGGAGGTTAATTATTCTGCAGAGGTCAACTTCTCTTGAACATATCGGCAGCACGACAGTGGACTTGGCAGTATTTGACATCAAATGATCAGAGGTCATGGTGACAAGGCGATGAGCAGATGAGAGGTCAAACAGGATCACCCAAATCCATGGAAGCAAGTGAAAAATGAGATGAGATGTCCCCACCTAGACACAAATGCAGACAAGTGCCATGTTTAAGAGTGACATACTGCTGACACGACAATGATTCTGGTTCCATTTTCCCCACCATTTCTGGTGAGTACCCCGGTTATTTTTGATGGCAAGCATGACGGAGATAGCATATGCTTGTAAGGCATCATTTAGATGGAATCCGATGTCATTAAGTTTTAACGAGTCTGACAAAGGAATAACTCGGCGTCTTTTCATGTTTAGAGAGTTTGAAAAGACAGTGGAAAAGTAAACTCCAGGGGTGTCCTTTTTCATAAAGTTGTGTCTCTCAAGCCCGAAAAAGTATAAAACAATGCTCGAAAGAACTGCCCGATCATTACGACCGAGGAGTACTTTTCATAAGTAGTGATTTCGATCTGAAAAGGTAAAAAAGCGATCGAAACCACGTCGCTTCGTAACCATTAACGAACCTCAAACGACAAGGGTCTGACAATCTTTTCGTCTTTACACGGTTGGAAAAGGGTTTAAAGACGACCACCTCTCATTTACGTTTAACAAGTCAAGAGGAATAACTCGACAATCTTTTCATCTTTAAATAGTCATAAAAGAGCTGAAAGCAGACCTCCATTTTTATTCTCTTTAACGAGTCAAAAAGGGAAAAAATACTCGGCAATCTTTTCATATTTTACGAGTCAGAAAAGAGCTTAAAGGTGACTCGTCCTAGAGGAACGAGTGGTATAAAGGGTAGCAACCGGTTCCGGCAATGGTGGAACTGCTCAAAACATGTAATGGTCAAGAGACTGGCTAACAAAACCACTCATAACTACGGTCCCTCAGGAAATGAAAAACAACCAAGTGAAAGCATATGATCAGCCAAAGAGATGGGGGCGATGGAATGAAAACAACCAAGGCTTATCTAACAGAATTTAGCGGATAAAGATAGCAATCACGAGATGTACATCAAGTATGGGTTCATTTTTACACAAGCTTGAACCATGGAGAACTCTGCTTGGATTCGGTTTCATGTTTACACAAGCTTGAAACGAAAAAATATGCTTGTTATAAGTTCACATGCCCCCAGCATAATGACGCAAAATGAGGTACATGCCCCCCAAGCTTCATTGCATTCACAAAAGTGGATAGAAATTGAAGGTTCACTTTCGAGATCTTGGAAAGACTCGACTTGTATTTTACGAGATCTTTAATCAAAAGACTCGACTTGGAAAAGGGAGTTTGTTTCATTTTTTTAATGAGGTTGACACAGTAAAAGAACTATCCTCATAACCTTTGTTTCATTTTTTAACGAGCTTGACACAAGATTAGGAACTATGCTCGACCAGACCCAGTTTCATTTTTTAAGGAGCTTGACATAGGAAAGCGAACTATGCTCTAAACGAACTTTGTCATAATGAACAAGAAGTTGTAGCTTCCAAGAGTGCCACTCCTGGTGGAAGGATCACATCTTTGAAGTCAGGACCCAATGCCCTAGGACGCTATGCACGATGGTGGCATCACTGGATACAGGCGCGAGATAAGTAGCCACGTAGTTGACCTGTGGTGGGGTAGATACAACCGGTGGATAAAAACCATGAGGGGATGACAAATGCGCAGGAGGCACCAGGGGACTAAAGAACGACAATTGATCTATAATCACAATTATTTCGTCGTGTGGAAAGAAAACCACACGGAAAAGTGAAGAGACAAGGGCCCCCATGGCATAAACATAGTCACGAACAAGGAGAAGACTGAAATCTAAAGCCCCTTGGGTAACCAGTACATCTATATAGACGGTTTTGCCTTCCAAAGTAATAGGGAACTTTGGAAGGATCCCTAATGGTTGACTGGTTCCTTCGTCAAATGCCATTAGATTCTGTGCGACCGGCACAAGCTATGGTGAGCCCAAAGCTTGCCAAGTAGTGGAAGGCATAAGACTGACAGATGCACCCTCATCCAAGACAGTCCCAGGTACTGCCGTATCATTGGCATGTACTGTAATCTGGAAAGGCACATGGGATGGAAGGCAGAAAGCAATCAAATGACTCCAGTCGAAGGAAATGACTGAACTACTTGGTGGGGGAAGCGTATGATTGGCCCCCTGCTCTATAGGAATAGAAGAATGACTCTCTGGATCAGCTGGGATAGGAGAGTCGTTCTCGGACTCAGGAGAATCTGATGAGATGAGAAGAGCATGATCATGACGCTCTTCCAAAACAGAGTGATCAATAGGTGGTGAACCCAAGTTGACACTCTCTCCGACCAATGGTTGGTCTCGAATAGGCTTAGCATAGCCATGTTCGGAAAGAGGTGGATGGACAAGAGAAGGATCTAAATCAATCTCTTTATCGACAGGGAGAGGATCTAAAGAGATCCTCTGATAACCAACAGGGAGTTGGGGTGAAGAAGCGGTAAGACTTTCCCAAACAGCGGAAGCTTTATCCATGAGCGGACAAAGGTGAAGGAGATGGTTGCCTTCACATAGCCTACAGGGGAATCAGATCTTCTTGTTCTTCTTACCATTTCCAGTTGTTAGGGTATCATCGCCATGAACTTCATAGGACGATGAGGGGTAGGCCGATCGTGAGACCATACTTCTAAGATCCTTGGAATGCCAGGACAATCACGAAGAAGATGGTCTCCCTTGCACAATTTACAAGGAAACTTGACCTTCCGCGGAGGAGCAGAAGGAGTTCCGACCTGAGATGTACTCGAAGTAGGAGTTGCATGTTTAGCCTCTCGCTTATGAGACTTCTTCTTCTTCGTCTTCTTCTTCTTCTTCTTAGCCACCTCGTTACTTGAATCCAGACTTTCACCAGACGAAGTAGAAGATGAGGACATAGAAACAGGTGAAGAAGGGGAGAGGTCCACCTTAGAATCAACATGATGTTGTTCAGGTGGAGGAACTGATTGACCAGTAATTGAGACATTAGGGACCACGAAGGTTGAGAACAACCAAACAGGCAACCCAACAATTAACCCAGGAAGGGACAACGTTGCCATGTAAAGAGCACCAACATTCCGAAAAGGAGGAAAATGACCAGGATTCCCTTCAGAGGGGATTCCTGGGTTGGTGAACTCTGGAAAAGTGGCCATCAAAACTGAAAATCACACACGGGGCTAAAAAGAGTCAACACACACAATCAAATGGCCAACAAGCAGAACCTAACAGCGCGTGTGATCGCGAGTGAGGAAATTTCAAGACACAAGGACATAACTTGACCTTTTCATCTTTAAAGAGTCGAGAAAAGGACAAAAAGATGACTCTAGTTGCCTTTGAATGTTTAGTGAGCCCAAAGTGACAAATGCTCAGATGAGCCTTTTCTTTTAGGGAGTCTGAAAAGGATCAAAAGTGACTACTCTAGAGAAATAGGCAAGGGGTTTACCAGACAACCCGTAAAACTACATATACACCTTAGCAATCATATGAAAACCAAGGACTTTCCGTACGGCAGTCAATCTTCCCGAATGTTATGTTCGGTGCGTTACGGGCTGTAAGGCGGCAGACACGGCTTCCTGTGGATCAAGGATGATAACCTAGTGGATTCTCCCCATATACTCGACGGTACGTGGGAGCACAAGTCCGTACTAGACCACAGTTGAGTCACAAAAGGAGGAATCACCCAACCTTAAGTGGAAACAAAAGTGACTAGGTTTAACGACGCTAGGGCACGTCTCTAGCCTAGACCTCTAAAATGTGAGCATTATGTTCCAATGCGTTGTTAGATTCATTCAGTTTATTTTAAAGTTGATCTTGTGTTAGGTTTCAGTTTTCAGGCCTTACCGTATGTAATCTCAAAATTCCCTAAATGCAAACTATATGCCAAAATATGTCATTTCATTCAATGAATGCTAGTTACGAGAGAGTTCAAGAGCTTTCACGCAAACGAAGTGATCACAAAACAACAAAGAACTTCTCTAATGCAGCTAATGAAAATTAACAAACTTTTCTTTAAGATCACTAATCACTAATCAAAATGAAAAGTTCCAATTCTTATTAACTAATACAAAGAAAAAGAGATTTTTTCTTTTTTGTTGATGGCAAAATGCACTAAACAACTTTGAAAAATGATAACAAACAAATTCTATTCAATACAAGCACATTTAGTTCCCTAAATCACAGATCAAACCTCCAAAGAATGAGAAAGATCCCAAAGACACCAATGAGCCGCGTAATCTAGGCTCAAAGTGAGACAAAGCGAAATTCAAGTGAAAACAAAGCAAGTCACTCAAATAACACAATGAAAAGATTAGCAACCACTAAACGAGTGTAAGGGAGCAATCAGAAAGTTGACTGGACCAATAGAAGACCAAAACTCCTAAGGAAGGCTCGACACACAAAGCCACTAGATGCCCTAGGGATAGAAATGTGAAATCGATAGAAAATGGAAAACATCCAAAGGGTAAAGGTAATCCATGCAATTGTAATCTATGCACAATCAATCATAGTCTGAAAATGAGAATTCTAATTATGCAAGTGTGATCTATGCAAGAGAATTCTCAAACACAAGATGATTCTAATGTAATCTAAGAACCAGTC